>JAOUWY010000048.1:7504979-7521558 GCA_025728095.1 Prietella phreatophila | reverse complement strand
AGCCTATCCCAGGAATCATCGGGCACAAGGCGGGGTACACCCTGGGTGCCAGTCCATCGCAGGGCACAATCACATACACACTCACACACCCATTCATACACTACGGACACTTAAGCATTTCTCATTTAAACCAAAATTCTATTCTGGTCTCATCCAGCCACAAAACATTTTTTTCGAATAGGCTTCTGGCTTGTCCACATGATTTTTATCAAACTGCAGATGAGCAGCAATGTTCTTTTTGAGAGCAGTGACTTTCTCCATGCAATCCTGCCATGTACACCATTGTTGTTCACTGTTCCATGATGATGGACCTATGAACATTAACATTAGTCAATGTGAGAGGGGCCTTTAGTTGCTTAGAAGTTACCCTGGGTTCCTTTGTGACCTTGTGGACTATTAAACATCTGATTTTTGTTGGACAACCACTCCTAGGGAGGGAAACAATGTTTTTGAAACTCCTCAATTTGTCTGTCTGTCTGACTGTGAACTGGTGATGGTTTTGTAATTTTCCCAAAATTACTATTTCAATAGACAATTAAAATCACTCAATATTATTTAAGTTGAAGTTGAAGCTGTTTAAATAGTAATATACAGTATAAGCCTGTGAGTAATGCTCTCTGAGTGGTATGTATAGCTTTTTAGCAACCTGTAATTTAATATTAAGTAACAGAGAAATCATTTGCAGATGAGTGAACACTTGAGGAACTTGGGAAAACATGCTCTAATCCTGCCTTTATCCAGTAATATAAATATCTGCATGGTAAGCCATGCAGAAATTTGTGTGTGTTTCCTGTACATTAACCCTCTGAAACTACAATGATCAAAAGGTTTAACTGACACCAGGAATGATATATAATTGAGAAATAAATCTCCTGGTGACTTATGGTCTCCATTCTGAGTAAAATGTCTCTGTGTTATAATGTGTTCAGACCTTTTCACCTCAATTTATTAAGCTGAATATCATTTGTAGTTTTTACTTCTTGCTCGCTTCTTCTGGTAAATGTTTCTTTAAAACAGACTTAATATTGGTGATTGATGTGTTTTGTTTAGAAAATTATGCTGGATTAATAATCAAATGTAGACAAATACAGTTTATTTATATTTATTTACATTCATTCATCTTCAGTAACCAATTTACCCTGGTTAGATTTGTGATGGATGCAAAGCCTATTTTGGGAACACTGACCGGTAATCCAGCACAGGTATATTCAACAAGGTTTTTATATTAAAAAAAAAAAAAGCTGTTGATCACATATAAGGTGAGGGATACTATATGTTTTTGTTAAAACATATTTTTGCACAGACGTGAAAAAATAGATCAATTTAGTGTAGCCAATCTGCCTACTGCCATATTTTTGGGAGGTGGGAAGAAACCAAGCAGGAATTAATGACTATATTATATGGCAAAAAGTACTGGAATGGCTGGAATTTTGACTCCAGGCCTCCTTGGCAGACATCAGTTCATGAATTCACTAATGCTCTTATGGCTGAAAGGAGAAGTCCCCACAGCCGCATTCCAAAATCTAGTGTAAAGCTTTCCCTGAAGAGTGGAGATTATTATAACAGCAAAGTATAGAAAAAATATGCTATATTAATACTGAGTCTCTACTAATGATTGCTAATGAATACAGTGTGATTACACAATAGGTATTGATAACGGAAGGGTTTTGTAGTTCATTATGAACTATATCATAATTACTGAATATAATATCTCATGGAGAACTATTAGCAAATCGCTAATTAACGATTTATGAGATGAAACCACATGTAAGAACTACTAGCTGATGCAAAGTAGCCTCCTCCAATACACCGTTACCTGTAATAAAATGTCTTAACTTTTATCAGCAGAGGAGGCAGATACCAACCCCATATTCACCACTCTCCCTTCTGAGATCTCTTTGCACACTGTACACAAGCTAAAACACTACTGTCTAGAAGAATAGATTTCTCCCCTTCCATCATTCATTTGAAGTACGTTTAACAGTGTTCATTTTGCAAAATCACATTCAGAAATAAATGGCTTACTTTATCACAGTTGTGAAGTTTGAGTTACTGTAGTCTTCCTGTCAGCTCGAACCAGTCTAGATGTTCTACTCAAACCTCATCAACAAACTCACATGACCGTGCATGACTAATATAAGAGGCCTGACACATTACAGAAAGAAGGCCTTCTTTTTTGGCTGGCAGGCAAGTAACTGAACTATTTTTAGCTGTTTCTCCATTAGTTAGTCAACACAGGATTGCACAAGAAAAAATAGGAAATTTTGTAATTGCTAAATTCATATATTGTAGTATCTCTGACATGCAAGATAAATAGTGAGCACTGAATTAAATATAGCTGCAAGTAGCTAATGAAGGGTTAAGCATTACATAGAACCACTTTGGAATAATAAATGACACCAGTGTCAGGACATAGCCCTCAAAATAGCTTTCAAATTTTGTGTCGATACAATCAAGCACTGCAGAGATATGACCCCACATTTTTTCTGGCTATTTCACCATCACTGTCTGCCATATTAGATTTGAAAATCAATACATGTGTTTAAAGCCACCATCTCCAAGGAATCACAAGACAAGCGAAGATATTGTGATTTTAGATAAAGCAGTTGAATAGTGATGAGCATTAATAATTTATTTTATGGACTGAAATCTTTGTAGTGCTTGTAAAACTGAGAATGAAATGAAATTTTTATGAAATTTAAAAAAATAAAATAAATCCCTCTCAGCAGGGTTTATGATATTGCTTTAAGATACTACACTAAGAAGTACAATTCACATTTTATGTGAAATTCAAGAATGGAATCACAAAATGCTAATGTTTAGGAGTGGACTATATGACTACAATCTTATTTCATGATAACAGCAGCAGGTTTATTAGACTGCTTTCACTTTAAGATCTAATGCACAGATTCAATATACTATATTGACACACCTCCAATTTTTTCGCCAACTGTTTACATTCACTTAAGACATAACTGTGTTTGCATGAATACTCAGCCAGACCTGCATTTTGACATGGTGTGTGTATTTATTTGACTGTCCAAGCATAATAAGCCACTAAATAGATCTCAGTTTGGTACTCGCATATGAGGCGGCTTTCTGTGCACAAGTTTCAAGTGTGTGCGCAGAGAAAGCCCCCTGGTCAGACAGGGAGACATTCATTCATTTCTTGTTATCTTAATTTTACATTTTATTTTTTAAAATATTTCTTTTCATGTTACACATCACACGGACTCGACTGTACTCTGAAAAATGTCCAAAATGTCAGAGTCCGTGTCAAGTGCAAGTATAAATTTACCTGAGTGCATGTTCGAGTTCGTTTATAATCGGACTCAAGTCCAAGCCCGGGATCGAGAACACCAACTCTACTCATAACTTTTCTGAAGATGAGTCTCAAGATTAGACAAATTTGTTGAAGATTGAACAAAAAGTGTGGGCTGTGAAAACTTTTTTTAAAAACTCAAAATGGTGGAAAATCCAATACAATGAAAAAGGAATGTGGTCTCGTTATAAATAAAGTATTAATGCAAAAAAAAAAAAAGACAAACAAAAAAAAATGTACAAAAAAAAAATTTCCTACGTCAAACATTTAAAAGGTTATAAGCAAAAATGTACCTTGAAATTTGACCCAAGGGTGGTGCTAGAGGCATTGATGGGGAAGAGGCCAAAACTGTTAAAATGACTTTTGTCCAATCAGTTTTCCAAATTTCATAACTTTTTACATCATGGTTTTAGGAGATGCCATAAACTTCCAACAAAGAATAAGAATGAGAACACAAACAAAAACAATTGGGTTCCAGCACCTTTGGTGCTTGACCAGTAATAAACTGAACATGAACGCGCTATATTGGTAACTGAATTATATTGGTGGTGACAACAAACACTGTGTGCACATATGAGGTACTATAAGATTAGATAAGATTTATTCCTGTAATAACATCATATCATAAACAAATATTTTATTAATAATCAGAACAAAGGGGGGCTTTATTCTTTGGGTAAAATGGAAAGAAACATTACAAGCACCGTTTATAGTCAGTCATAGTATGATCCTTTGTAAAGGATTTTTTTTTTTACATATAAAGTTATGTCTGATGTATAATGTGATGATGGACTTTTAATGCAACTCTACAAAAAAAAAATGCTACAAGAGATGAGAGAATCTAAATAGATTAATCACTAAATAGTTTAATCTCAAGTCAAGATCTACAGAAAGAAGCATTTTCAACCTACTCACTTTAAAAAGACTGGACACACTATTTCAACCCTTCTCATTTTTGCCTATGTATGTCAGACTACATGAACATACTGGTGTCCAGCTGTCTAGTCGTCTGTGAGTGTGTTTTACCCTATATATAAAGCATTGTTTGTAGAATGCTTTGAGGATCCCAGTTTTCCCTTGTTAGCTTTACTGCCCTATAGTTGGCTAGCTACTCACCGTGTTCTGATTGTTAAAGTTCACCTTAGTGGGCTTTGCTCACGCTGAATAATTTTCTATTTCTATTATATCCTTTTTCACTCATCTCTTTTTCCAACCAAGTCAGTTGCTTCCTCTGCATCCCCCCCTCAGTGTTTACATTTATTCCTTTGGCGGATGCTTTTATTCAAACACGACTTTAAAATGTGCAAATACAAGCAAGGCAATATATCAAGCAGAGAACTAAACAAATAGTGCTACCATGCAAGAATTATAACTGAGATCTACAGAATTAAAGTGCGGAGAGTAGAGGTGTTTACCTCTAATATGACACAAACTATATGTTCTGCAGATAATTGTCATGGTTCCTTTGTTATTCAGAACCTATGCTGGTTCATTGTGAAAGATCTCAAAACAGCAGGTATCCAGGTGCATATAGTTCTGGTATGCTACCCATAACTGTAATAGAAAATAAACTAATGTGTTTTTATGAACTCGTGTTGACTGTTTTGAATCTGTTGCCAGGTTAAATTGTTTTTGTGCCTGTGTGCAAACACAAACATCACAGGAATGACAACAGGATGAGCAAGCTCCACTGTTTGAATGGCAAGTCTGTATGAAAATTAATATTGTACTTAAAAAAAAAAAAGGTTGAATTATAATTATAACTTAATCTACATGTGAAAAAATAAGTACACCCCATGGAAATGTTTTTTTTTTTTTTTGCACAGGTCCTATTTCATCCAGTGAGCCCTATAACTCGTTCAATGTCATAGCTGCCCTCTTGGACTCTTCACTTAGAATTATTGCACTTCTTTCCCCTGCACTCAAGGATGGCCTAATCTTGGTAGTGTTTGCATTGTGCCATATTTTTTTCCACGTGTTGAGTTGCTATTTTAGCTGTGAGACACCCCCCATATTTTGTATATTTCCAAACATTTGTTTTCCAACTAAATATTAAATGTTATCGAAAAATGTTTGGATGTCAGTAGAAAGCAACAAATTATGTAACAGACCACTTGTCAGACAAAAAAAGATGAAGACTGCAAAAGAGAAGCAAGTGTGACAGTCAGAGTTTCCAGAATTTCATTGCTGCTCAGTAAAACTTCCTTTGAAGTATACCTGTGACTACTATTTAAATAAATAAATATGTAAAAAAGCAAAAGGGATGTCACACTAAATATCAACTTTGTTTGGTTTATTTCTGTTTACTGCTCTTTATATTCTTTCTGTATGCAGAAACATCAAATTGTATTATTTCTGAAGGCTTTTTTGATTTACAGAATTTCTTTGAATTTGCAGGTGTTCCGTTTTTGACTTTGTAGCCAAATTCATCTGCTGTCTTTAACATCAAAAGGCTTTTTGTTATCACATTACTGTTGTAGACATGCTTTTCTAACTCACATCTTTCTTTCTTTGTTTTCTCAAAGCGGAGAACTTTGCTTTGACAACACTGACTGAATTCCACAAGGCAGGAATTTCCCTTTAGGAAACAATAATACACAAGAATTATACAATACCCATGTGAAAAGTTAACTGACTTGCTCATAACTGGTTACCAGCTCCAGCAGCAATAACTATAACAGTCACAAGGAAAGCTATTACCTTGTGTTTATAGCTGTTGTTGTGTTGCTGGGACACAACTGCCACAGCAATTGGTTTCATTTTCATTCTACTTATTGTATCCTTCATTTGATTTAGTTCAATATTGGCTATTTTTCCTATAATATATTACACTAAATATACTCTATGGCCAAACATACAGTATGTGGAAAAACAAGATCAGGAACATTCATCTCATTATGGACTCCATATGGACTGAGGGCACAGATTACTGAGTGTTATAGGACTTTGACAAACATCCCAATCTAGACGAGGCAGCTAGCTGACTGGTTTGGTAAGTTACTATTTTTTAATGTCATTCGTCTTCTCTTTTTCCACCGTAAAAGAATGAAAGTTAAACAATTAAATAAAAAAATCAACATGTTGACAGCCACACCTAAATTTGACATGACATTTCATGTGAAAAAATAAATAAATACACACTATGGAAATAATCATTGTTGTTTATTTTACATATTTGCACAAGCAAATATTTGATCCTCTTTGAAATGGTGCCTATTAATAAAATTGATACACACCATCAAATGACACATAAAATTGACATTCTGTAGCGATTTTCACAATTGAAATGAACAAATAAGGACAGATCAGTCACATGGAAAAAGTAAGTACACCCCTACTTTTATCACACCTTCAAATCTATAAAATTAGAATCAGGTGTTCAAGATTGAGTGCCAGTAACTAGAACCTGCTTAGGAAGTGCTTATTTATACCCTCTCATCTCTCAATGTGGAATAATCTCAAGGACAAAACAAGAGAATGCACCTAAACAGCACCGGTAGACGCAAAAGACAAAGAAGTGAACAGTGGATCCAGGACCGATCATGGACACTGATTGATGAGAGACAGATCGCAAAAGCCAAAAGATGAAATCGAAGAGAGGAGCCACAGATATGCAAAGCTGAATCAATGTGTGAAGAAAAGCTGTCGGAAGGACAAGGAGGACTGGCTTGAATAGTAGGGCACATAGGCGCAAGAAATGGCCAACCACAATGATACCAATACTCACTACCGTATCAACGACGAGCTGACTGGAACAACGAACTCCAACATCGCAATCAAGGATAAGAATGGGAAGCTCCTGCCCAAGAAAAGCAGGAAAAGAGGTGGATCGAACACTTCCAGGAAACTCTCAACCATTGAGCCCCAATCACCACTTATGATTTTGATGCAGATGAATCCCAGGAGGAGCTCCCAGTACGCATTGTTGAGATTACAGTCAAAAAGGTGAAGATCGCGATCAAGATCTTCAAGAACAACAAGGCATCTGAGTTGAATGAGAGAACACTGGAGATCCTGAAGCACGGCAATCAGAACATGTGGAGAAGCTGGCAATTTACTTAACAAATGCTGGCAAAAAGTAACAGTCCAGGATGACTGGCGAAGAGGTGTGATCTTCAAGATCCCAAAGAAAGTTAACAAACATCGCAGACTGCACCAACTGGCAGGGCATCACCCTCCTTTCAGTGTTGGGCAAGACGTTCTGCGTGGTACTACTGCGGCGGCTGTGAAACACTCTTGACCAATACCTGAGGGAGGATCGGGCTGGATTCCGCAGTGGAAGAACGTGCTGCTAGCAAATCTTTGTCCTCCCAAACACAATAAAACGATATGTCAAGTACCGACAATCGCTGGCCATCAACTTTGTCAATTTCAAGAAGGCATTCAACAGCATGCACCAAGAGTCCCTCTGGCGTATCTTACACTTTTATGGTATACCAATAGCCTTCATCACCATTTTAATGGACTTGTACTTGCAATCGTGCTGCTGTGTCAAGACCGCCACACACACTTCTTTGAGATCGCCACCAGGGTAAGAGAGGGCTGCGTAATCCCCACTGCTCTTCCTTGTTTCCCTGGACCACATCCTGCAGTGAGCCAGAGCATGCATCGGGGGCCAGCATCCACTGGTCTGACCAAGACCGCCTTGGTGACCCAGAGTTCACTGGCGAGAAGAACGCTCACCAAAGACAGAAAACTTTGGAGAGAAACTGCTGCCCAATATACTTCTTAAGATTGG
Organism: Prietella phreatophila; assembly: GCA_025728095.1. Classification (NCBI taxonomy): domain Eukaryota; kingdom Metazoa; phylum Chordata; class Actinopteri; order Siluriformes; family Ictaluridae; genus Prietella; species Prietella phreatophila. The sequence goes on along the minus strand of JAOUWY010000048.1, from coordinate 7,513,498 downwards.
AGGATCCAAGTCTAAGTAAGTTTGGTTTAGTTTATTATAGTTTACCTAGATTAATATCTGAAGGTATCTTTACCTTCCTAATTAATTATGTTCACATGATTAGTTGCCTACAATGCTTCCATTCTGGATTTAAGATGTTATGCCAAGTTATGGGATTTATAAATATATTAGTTATATTTGTAGATTTAACCTGGATACCCCATAAAAAAAAAAAAGACTTGGGGGAAACCTTCCCATTATAAATTGACCTTAAAAGTGGAACTGTGAGCAATCTTGAGTATTACATTTGGATTTAATTTTTTTTTTCTCACTTGTATAGCGCTTTTATCCAAAACGCTTTATATCTCATTCACCCATTCATACACACACTCACACACCAATGGTAGCAGAGTTGCCATGCAAGGTGCTAACTGGCCATCGGGAGCAACTTGGGGTTCGGTGTCTTGCCCAAGGACACTTCGGCATGTAGAGTCACCCGGCACGGGAATTGAACTGCCAACCCTATGATTAACGGACAACCCGCTCTACCAACTGCGCCACAGACACCCTAAATTCTAATTCTAAGGACCAAGAATGTGCTAAATGTTTATATGTTACCTTATAATATGCCCTAGAGATCAGTTTTTGTTCCAAGGAGCCCATCCCGAGCAGAGACATTGTGGTTTCTTTAAACCGCTGTATAACCAACATTTGGTGTGTGCCACAAGTAACTTAACATGGGCGGCTGTGGCTCAGGTGGTAGAGGGTTTCATAGGGTTTTTGGTTCGATTCCCTGCCCACATGCCTCCATATTCCGAAGTGTCCTTGGGCAAGACACTGAACCCCAAGTTGCTCTCGATGGCAAGTTAGCACCTTGCAGGGCAGCTTTGCTACCACTGATGTATGAGTGAGTGTGTGTGTGTGTGAGAGAGAATGGGTGAATGAGACAGTGTAAAGCGCTTTGGATAAAAGCGCTATACAAGTATGCCATTATATTGACCATTTACAAAGATGGCCATTGTTAAATGAAGTAAAATTTCAAATAAATAAATAAAAAACATGGTCATTGAGATGGAATGAACATGTCCGTGTGGTTACAGCTCAAATCTAGCTCCAAGGATATCTGAGGCACTCTAGATGACTAATATGATCATCAGAATGCTGTCGCTCAAAAAGAGATTCCGAACGAAGGTATTTCAATAAACCTCTCTTTATTATGTTCAAGTTTCAGTCATTCAGTATGCATTGCTTAATTTGTAAACAAGCATCGATTACACAAATGGAGAAAGAAAGACTAAAATGGGAGAGTAATGGAGTTCACAGGGAAGTAACTGGAGAACATAAATGAGATATCACATTTAATATAATTGGACCCATTTTGAGAAACATTTACAAACTTTTAGTCCCACAAACCACACACAATGTATATCATGTCCAAATTACAGTCACACCGAATTCAAATGAAGACACGTCTTAGATAGCCAAGGTCTAAACCAGTTTTTCTGCCACTGTAAAACAATCTAGTTTCAGGCAATAAAATAAAAACACACAAACACTACGAATTTCATTACAACATTATGTGAATAGGCTACTGTTAGTGTTCTTTAAATAGCTTCTTCTAGCTGGATGAGGTGTAGATAGTAAAGAAGAACTGATTAAAAAAACTAAACACAATGTCATTCAGGACACAAGGGAATATTTACGGAATATTTCATAATCCAGATGCTTTTTTTAAGGCTACACAGGCAGAATATTTAAACAGAATGTTTAAATTACACATCAAATTGGAAAACTTACTCTTTAAGAAGTCATACAATTGACTATTTTTCTCTGAACAAATTATGTCTACACTAAATATTGTCATCAGGATTTCTTAAAATTTATTATGAAACCTGACCAAATAACATTTTAAGGTTATCTGTTTGCCAAAGCAATTGGAAATTGTAAGTGGATGAAGGAAAGGAAAATGTAATATGGTACATGGTCATAGAAACTGAAAAAGCATTTGCAACTGTTATCATTTTTCCTTAGTGACTCATCTGTCAAATGAGTAACTAGATACTCAAACAAAATCATGGAGAAAAAGCAAAACAATGACCAGTGCAATATTTCTTGTTGGGAGGTTTGTGGTGGAAGAAATATTAAATGATAGCATTTCTGAATTCTCTAATCTGATTGGTCTCAACGGTTCATTCATTTACACCAGACTCTCTACATAATTGAATTATAAACAGATTAAAAAAACAAAAACAGTAAGGAGATGTTTATTTAACATTTATTGAAAGAGTCTCCAGTGCCAGAGCTTGGTAATTGACCGAGATAAAGGTGGTAAAGTAAAGGATGTTGACCTTTCGTTTCTTAGTAACAAGTTGAGCTAAATGGTTAATGCAATATTTTTGTTAAAACCTTTGAATTAAAGCTGAAAATGTATGCACAAGTCAGGTCTTGATTGCTTAATTTCAAATCAATTGTGGTGGTGTACAGAGACAAAAATGTCCAAACACTTATGGACCTTACAGTATAATGAATCATACTTGAATAAGGAAAAATTTTAATAGTTGGCAAATTGCAGTGGTACAAGAGGTATACTTTGGGCATGCCGTTCGAGGAAAATAATCAGCTTCAGGGTTGTTGATTATTTTCAGTTTACTGCATGATCCCTAGTGTTTTAATCCTGTAATGAATATTTATGATGGATTGATGTGATGTGTATGTAACTACTACAGAACACATCCAAATATATTCCCTCAAAAATGTGTCTCTTATTCTGATTTGATAACTTTAACTAGACCTCTGTGGCAAATACAGGTAATGAAAAACTTGATAGTTGGCCAATTCATTTAAAAGGAAAGACAAGGCAAATCGAAAATCTGATATTTAATTTTTTCCCCCCATTACCGTTTCCATTTTTACATGTAGAGATCTTCGTTTCCTAGCTAGTTTTCAAACTCTGATGGTATTTAGCACTCTTTGATCCTCAATATGCAATTCAAATATTTTTTTCTTCAGTTTTTGAACCACAAAATCTACAATAATAATCACAAGAATATCTCTGAGAGGAATCTGAGATGCATAAAGACATGGGTTGTCATGAAGCAAACCAGAAGTAGGATGTTTCTGCAACATATTTACATTCTAAATCTATATTTTTGTAGTATATTGGAAGCTGACATCTTTAAATATATCCTCATGAAACTCCTCATTAGTAAGCTGACTTCTTAAGCCTTTTGAAATTGACAGGGATGGAGGAGCTGAACCTAGCTAACACAAAATATTCATGAAGTCCCAGAGTGTTCAGGTCTGTTTGAATAGCTTTGCTCATGCAAATTTTCCATTACATTCCCACTCACTAATTTTGCCCCAACCAACCGGACAACAGCAGGAATACATTGAAACTGTGTCTGTAAGGGTACCTTTGCATGTTCCCCTGTGCATCTAACTGTCTGTGCATGTGTGTTTGAGCATTTAGCTTAGCAGCTCCAGGTATGTGACTGGCACCTTGCCTTTCTGATTTCCCCGCTCGCCGATGAGCCAGTCTGGATCCATGCCTGGGACTGTGTACACCGTAATGAGCTGAAGAGACAGAGCATGACACAATCACAGATCATCGCATTCCTTCAAAAACAGTTGTTCCAAAGTTATTCAAGTATTTAATAAACAGAGACAGGAAAAGAAACGTATGGTACGCAAAGCTGCTTTTATGCCAGAAATATCTGTAAAATATACTTCAACTAGAACGGTAGTGACCTTTACCCTGTTTGAATCAAACTCATAATCTAATAATGTCAATTCCATATAAATCCTACAAACTTAACCATTTCTTATTGCACTAATGAGAATCTGACAGATGTTAACACAAGCTGAAAACAACCACCTACTGGCTAGAGGCATAAAGAGCAAACCAGAGGCGAGACTGGCTATGAAAATCTCACTGGCTACACAACATACCATCAATATTTATGGTTATGGTGATGTCTCACTGGTTACATAACATCAATATTGCGATATTAATTGTAATTTGCAAATATTCTAATTAGCATTGAGTCATGTAAACACTGTAATCCGATTGCCCAATTCAGATTAAGACAATATTCTGATTCCCACCCCTGGAATATGCTCGTTTTAATCGGAAATTTGCAGCATGTAAAACACCTTATTCAGAAAATCCACTGAAAGTAGATCTATGTGCATGCTCAATTTTCAAGGAATTGTGGGTACTGAGATACTTAGCTGTAGGCTTGGTATTTAGGAAATGCAACTCGGGCATACTTACAACAACCATGTATACAGGAATATTCAGATGCCTGTACGCATATAAACATTATATTCAGAATATGGCTGCAACACGAATATAGACCTTAAATAGAATTTGATGTGCATGTAAACATAGTCACTGACACAGCATGAGAAAGAAAAGCTTAAGAGACAAAAGGGAAGCCATACTCTTCTACATGACACCGGAAAGTGAGATTAGAAATTACTAATCGCATTAGAAATATTATAACTGTATACTATAAAGTCAAACAGTACCAAGTGTGTTGAAAGGATACTCAGTATGAGCATATTGTGAACAACAGCCCTGGAATGAGCACAGGAAAGTCTTTATAATTCCAGCAGCAGGTCTTTATCTAAAAGCTTCAGCACCCAAGCGACGTTATCGACTGATGCAAAGATTAGATTTAGTCATAAGTGGTTTTTTGGCAATGCAAATCTTAAGTAGCCATATGGGACCATTTACATCATTATGAGATTTGGAAAGATAACAGAGTTGGTTATCAATAAAAAATGAGCTGTGACGAAATTTGATCTTTATCTGAAGCATCTAAGCTTCACATGTGTGTCTGTGTATGTCTGATTTCTCCGTCTTGTTTGCGTCAGCATGTTATGCTTGAAAGTACAGCCTAGCACAAACTGTGGAGGGGGGCATTTTCAGTAAATGTCTGGGGCATTTTCTGTAAATCTGCCTATGCAATGAGAAACACAGCTGTAAGACAGGTTGCTGTTTGTTTTAAATCCTACCGGTTAGTTCTGCACATTTTGGACTTAAGACACAGGCTACACACACTGAGCCCACCTCATCAGCTAACAGCGAGAGTTCGCTTGTGTCTGCAGCATCGTAGTCGTACAGCACTTTGGCCTTGCGTGTGCCAGTGGCTGGAGGGTTCACGTCCTCAATTTTCAGTGTGTCCAGAGAGCTGGACGAGGCAGCTGGAGGGGAGACCCCGGGCACAGCAGCACTTGAAAGAGTAGAGGAAGTGGAAATTGCTGAAGCGGAGGGATTCGCAACAAATGCATTGGGAAACCTAGCCAAGAAAAGCAGAACTGCAATTAGTATAGGTGTGTGGGTCTACAAGCAAGCTACATTTCTAAAGATTTCTTTTATCCCCGATTTGAGTTATATTATGGGAATGAATAAAATTTACAAAGCATAGAAAATGTCTGTGAATACATATCACACAGTTTTGAGCACAGCAGAAAGGGTAAACCACAGTAAATAGAGAGTGGGGGCAGCCAACCTGAGTGTGCAAATCAGTATCTGTGGTCACATTTTTTAATGACCACAATCGCCGATACTGCTTTCATGTTCAGCTAGGCCTATCTATTAAAAGTACTGTTTAAAACATCTTGACCAGAAATCTCAGCAAAAGTACTTCACAGCAACAACCAAGATGAACAGAGCTAAATAAAAATGTTCCATGTTTGCTTAATACCAAGTAGGTTACTAATTATAGCATCAGCATCGGGTTGGGGAGTAAAAAAAAATAATTTATTGATGCATCTCAAGCGATGTTGGTCATGTTTTTCAATCCATGGTACTGTACTACAAACACAGACTAAATATGACCAAAACTACCATGCATTCATATATTTACACTCGACACCTTCATGCAGGAGTGTATTTTGAGTCATAGAAATACAATGGTATTTTTCATTCAAAATATAAAAATGACTCTGGTGCTGCATGTTTGAGAAAGGAAATTACTCACGTATCTCCATTTGCACTGAAAGCCCAAAGGAAGGGAGAGAGGGGAAATCATTTCAGTCTAAGCACAGACATTTTCCCATTTTAAAATGATCCCATTCTATAAATAACTTTCCTAGGTCACTAGATGTGCGATGTCGATTTATAATCCCTGATTTAAGTATATCCTTAAGTCATGATATATAAGGAACCATAGGCATAGCACAGTGGAATGATGTAAACAACTAACCATTGTTTATTTTTATTTGAATTAGTCCATGAAGAAGTCCATTCAAGAGCAGAAGATTTTTAAAGCAGATTGCTTGCTTCACTTGCTTATTTTAATCCACATAACTCTCACAAACATGCGTAGGATTCTACTGACCAGTTCCCAGGTGACACATCACTAAGCATACGGACATCTAGCTCTCTTAAATGACCAGATAAGTCCATGTAATATTTAGCCTGAATAATGTGTATATAGTTGTGTACAAAATGTTGATATCCGTAGGAAAAATTTAAAGTGTGCCAAGATTCACAAATGCTGCTTCATCATCCCAAGCATCAAACTGTCAAATAAAAAATGACATAAAACAAAACCATGTCAGTACTGCACTTCCCTTTTTGAATAACTTGGTCCAGGTTTGTATTTAATGCTTTTGTGTGTCTCAAATATTTGTCATATCCTCTAAACTGCTTTCAGATCCTCACAGCTGTAATATTCCCATATCCCTACATCTGCAAAATCTGATTCTTGGAGCTCTACATCTGCACAATCTTCACAACATATATGTTCACACACATCCTTCTTTAGATCAGACCTGGTGATGGCTAGGGATGAGACAAAACTACTTTTGTTCACGTTCACTTACAAATATGCCTCGTTTTTATGTTTTAGATTTTTTTGTCTTTTTGCAGAAAACATATCTCTGGGTACAAACACTGGGCTAAGCCAATACAACAATTTTGAATGCACTGCAAAAGAAAGAAACCATTGGTGTACTCAGCAACAGCAGCTGATGACAAACATTGTGAGAGCTGTGAAAAAATTTAGACTAGCCAAGTCAATCACCAGACCTAGTTGAGCAGCATTTCTCAACTCCTGAAGAGAAAACTGAATGGAGAAACCCTAAAACAAACAGCAACTGAAGAGGCTATGGTAACATTCTAGAAAAGCATCACAAAAGAAGAAACCAACAAATTTGGTGGTCAGTGCGTCACAGGCTTGATGCAGTTATTGCAAGCAAGGGATATGCAATCAAATATTAAATGTTATTTACTTTAATTAACTTCAAGACTTCTCTGTACCTATACTTTTGCTCACCTAAAAATTGGGTGGTCTGATACAAAAGGTTTTATGTTGTTTAACATATCTAGATGTAAATTCCAGGAAATAAAAGCCAAAACCGTAAACTCTCATCTCATATCCCTCTTTTGATCTCAAACCCAAATGTCTTTGGTCTATAGCACAAAAAAAATGAACTGGCCTTGCCGTTCCAGTAGTTTAGAAGTATATGTATATTCATACACAGCAAGAAGAGTCCAGTGCAGATAATATCCTTGACCAACTGTACCAAGTGAAGTTAATGTACTAAGCTGTTGCCACTTATGCTGCCACTCACCTACTGAGCTCCTTCTGAAGATCCTGCATGTGCTTGTGACACTGGGCATAGTAAGCTGCCTGGGCCTCCACAAATTCATGCAGACAACGCAAATGATTTACCTGATCAGAAGGGATAAGGGAACATTTTATTTGACATGCATTTTATTAATTCCTGTTGTCTCTTAACTTATACCTGATTAACTTAATCAGCACAAACATATTTGATAATAACACAATAAGGGAAGACAGGAACTCCAGTTGGAATCACTAAATTACACAAAGCACTCTGAAATTTTTGCAGTAAAGACAAAAAGAAAAGAATGGAAGGCTGTATACATAAATTTAATATGCATTGATTGTAGTGCAGCTCCTGAGATTAGCTGAGATTTAAGTACATGGGTCCAGTTTTGCTTTTAAAATGGCTGAACCTGGATCAATGCTATGCAATGCATCTTTTTTTACGCTGGCCTATATTTATGATTACATTAGAATCTTGCATCTTCATATGATTCATTTTTGTTCATTTTTATGTGGTTCATATTCATGCCTGTGATTCATTTACATGCAATTCATTTTTATGTCATGTGTCATTTCAAGTTCATGCATATGATTCATTTACATGCAATACATTATGTGATTCATTTCATGTGGTTCATGTGATTCTTATTCATGTGGTTCTTTTTCCATGTGATTCTTATTCAATGATTCATTCACCTTTTCTCCCCTCCCTTCCCCCTCCCAAATATTTAACTGAGAAGAAAAAAGAGAATAAAAAATAATAATAATTTAAAAATAAAATAATAATAATAATAATACAATAATAAAAAATAATAATCAAAAGTCCCCCCCTCCCCCGGTTCATCATGGCTACTCAATCGCTGTTGCTGGTTATATAAAACCCAAGAACAGGTACCATTTAAATAATATAAACCATAGGAATATAAATAGCCAATTGGAGCCGAAAGGGGACACACA
>JAOUWY010000048.1:7414675-7426773 GCA_025728095.1 Prietella phreatophila | reverse complement strand
CACACACACACACACACACACACACACACACACACACACACACACACACACACACACACACACACACACAGAGAGTGAGTGTGTGGATTCTGTTCAGAATGTGTGTGTGTATGTGTGAGTGTGAGAGAGAGAGAAATAATAGGAGACCAGGGCACACCTGAAACCTGCATAGAGGTTCTGGGTTTGAGCACGTGGCTGGTGCTGATTCTCGGGCTGATGCCCATGGGTGGAGTTGCGTTGTTGCCAGTGCCCTCTCCCTTACAGTCCAGCTGTAGAGACGGGTCCTGACCAGCAAGTCCTGTGGTTTTAGCCGTACTTGGGGGTCTGGACAGAAATAAACACATTTGTGTGCTGTGCACTTACATATTACATGAAATTATCAGCATCACCATTTAACATCCTTCTCCAATAAGAGCACATCCCAAAATGTTTTATTCCTCTTACAACAGAGCATCTGCTAAATGATACATTTTTTAAAAATATATTAAATCAATGACAACTGCATATCGTTTTAACCATTTATAGTTAGTTACATTTAAAGTTGCTGAACGTTTATAAAACATGTTGGTTCCTGTTTATCACTTGTTCTAGCAATAAGACAAAAATTGCAGCTTGTCCCGTTACCAAGAAATTGCAAAAGTCCTCTAAAGTTTTTCTATGCTAAATAGCACGTTTAATCTGTAGATTATTAGAGGTTATGTAAAGTGTCCACCATACAAGTCCCAGTGAATCATTTGTTACTATAGAAATGATAACATTCCAACAAGTGCATTGAAATTCATTTAATCAACAAATTCTGACCAATCAGAATTGAGAATTTAACTGCACGGTGGTATAAAAATATATATTGCTTATGAATTATTAAGCTATACTTTTAAATCTGATGATTGTATTGAATGTGGTGTGTTTATGACCAAAAATGAGACAAAATCAGTAATACATGTGTAAGTGTGGAAGAATTAATGTGATTCTGATTGGCACATGTGTTTTGACATTTGAGATTTATCTCAAGGCTAATGATTTTCAAATTGCACACCCCAAAATTCATCATTTTAACCATAAAACTTTATCCATCTTGTTTAGCTATTGCAACATGTCTTCATTTACATTTACTGTGATTGACTTATGTGTAACATGCTCACAGATGACCGTTTGTCAGCTTTGTTTGTGTTTGTGATTTGAAAAGTAACATTCAAGTAATGACTACTGTGATGACGGTTTCCTGAAAGTTATAAGCAAAATAATCCCAAAGAGTTTTAGTAGTAATTAATCATTTGTAACGGTGGTTGAATAACAACCAACATTGTAATTTCAGTGCTCTTTATCATGTTGAGATAATTATAACCTGATCCAAGACCGCTGGTCAGCAGGTGGCAGTATAGAAGTAAACATGGTGGGAAATTACGGGAAAGTCATCATATTAAGATGTACAAATCATACAATCAGCTGGACAGTGACCTGGTTAGATGTTTATTCCAAAGCTTTATATATAAATAGACATGTTTTCTGGAAAGGTCTATTAAAAACTTTCCTAACTCCAGTCCAGGAAAAAGATGACTCACGTTTTAAAGCAAGGATCCCCGGAGAGTAGAGTCATCCCAATAGTAACCTTAAAAAAAAAAAAAAAGAAACAACAAATAAAATCAATACGATTACGATAAATCATAACCTACCACAATACCACCATATTTAAAACAGTAAAACCACTGCACATGTAGTGTATCCAATCATCAGTGTATCCTGGCATCAGTTCCACAACTGAATTTAGAAAAACATAATTAGCTTAAAACACCAGTTCCATTTCTGTAAGTACAAAACGTTCATTTCAGACAATACACCAGATGGTGAGTCAGGCTAAATAAAGGCATACGAATTCAAATTTAGCTGTGAGTGGGTTGATAGAGTCGCACATTTCCTCCACACGGTCAATGCGTGGACGCAAATGAGTGCTGGGATTGTGGAGAAAAATGGTAGTCATGGAGATTTCGGCATATAGCTCAGAGTTAAAATAGACATGGACGTAAAATTGGCCTTTAGTTAAATGCAGGCCACTGGCATCACAGCTGAACGAGTTTGGCTTTCTTCATCTGGTTTACTCACGCACCTTCAGAATGGAGTTGTCCTGCCGAGTGTTCTTGGTGTCGTAGCCCTCCAGGATACAGCAGCGCACGGTGGAGCCCGAACCCGCAAACTCCGCCATGTTGAGGTCAGCAAAGCCCAGCTGTGTGCGAGAGAGAAAGCGAAATGCATTAGAGAAGTGGAGTAAATGGATGCACCATGTAAGCGATCCAGAATTATTTAAGTCGATATTTTCCTAGGAGAATACATCATCCAAGATAAACAACACACAACTTCTCACGAGTTTTCCCATGAAGGCACTATGCTCTTGAATAACCACTGATGGCTTTGATGGTTTAATCTTCATTTAAAACATCTCATCATCATACAGCTCCGCTGCACCTCTGCAGTCCAACTGTGGACTATGGAAAGTGTGTTTCAAATCTCTCATCTTGGTTTCGGTTATATTAACCGCAGAGACGCAAAGAGACGGTCTTTCTTTTCATTATTCTCTCCTCTCAATTCCACACCAAAGCTTTACAGGATCTACGGGTTGGTTCAAAACCAAAGGTTTATGGGAGCTATGGTTTGGTTTGGAGCCTCCACTGAACGAGCCCCATAGGAAACTTCTGTAATTGGCAGGCAATAAATACTTGTTCTTTCTTTTAGTGAGTAAACCTGCCCATGGTAGTGGTTGAACAAAAATTAGCTGACAGTGTAAATATTTAGGTTTCTCCACTGTCAGTGTTTAAAGTTGACACAGCTACAGTATCTATGAGCAGTAGAGATGCTAGCAAAGATGTTAGCTAGCTAAGTTAATTAACTACATTTTCTAGCAGTATGTTGGCAACATCACTGCTGCAAGTTATAACTGCTTTATATACCAAGTTATATTCTTTAATGGCTTGAAACTAGTCTTGTTGGGTTGTCAATGCAGCTTCTTGGATAACTACAGCCCCCTCTGAAACTACTGGAACGGCAAGGCCAATTAATTTTATTGTGCAATACACCAAAGACACATGGGCTTGAGATCAAAAGATGGATATGAGATGAGAGTTTAGTATTTCAGCTTTTATTTCCTGATATTTACATCTGGATATGTTAACAACATAAACTATAGAATCTTGTACCAACCTATCCCATTTTTAGGCAAGCAAAAGTATAGGAAAGTATAGGAAGCAAAAGTATAGTACTGAAGTAAATGACACTTAATATTTGGCTGCATCAAGCCTACAACCCACTGACATCACCAAACTGTTGGTTTCTTCTTTTGTGATGCTTTCCCAGGCTTTTACCTCAGCCTCTTCAGTTGTTGTTTGTTTTAGGTTTCTCCATTCAGTCTCCTCTTTAGGAGGTGAAATGCTGCTCAATAGGATTGAGGTCTGGTGATTGACTTGGCCAGTCTAAAACCTTCCATCCCCCCGCACGATAGTCCTTCGTTGAGTTGGTAGTGTGTTTTAGATCATTGTCATGCTGCAGGACAAAATTCCTCCCAATTAATTTGGATGGATTTCTCTGTAAATTGTTACATAGCGTTTAACACCTCTACATATAAATACCAAGAAATAAATGCTGGAATTCTAACTCTCCTCATATTCATCTTTGATCTCAAACCCAAATGTCTTCAGTCTATAGCAAAAACAAATCAGAGGGGACTGTACGTAATGAATAAAACAGGACGGGAAATGCTGTTACTGGAAAATAATCATTGATGAGGTAGTATGATGTGGCCTGATCTGAAGTAGAGTGACTATAACCACTCCAGAGTTTATTATTTTCTTTTAACAGAGCATCCTGAAGTGTTTTATTCATCTTATGACCACAGCAATTTGAGAATGAGTCTTTATTGATCACATGTACATTACAGCACAGTAAAATTTATTTTCTTCGCATACCCCAGCATGTCAGGACGTTGGGGTCAGAGCATAGGGTCAGCTATGATGCAGCACCCCTGGAGCAGAGAGAGTTAAGGGCCTTGTTCAAGGGCCCAACCGTGGCAGCTTGGCAGTGCTGGGGCTTGAACCTCGACCTTCCGATCAGTAACTCGGAGCCTTAACGGCCAAGCCACCACTGCCCAAACACTGCCCCAATTTACCAACAATTGCAATTGGTCATTAATTCAAGAAAGCATGTCAAACATTTTGTCTATTTACAGTTATGTTTAGTGACATGGTATGGTCACAAAACAAGTTAGTTCCTGTTCATACTTATGTTACATCAGCTGTTTCCTCAACAGCCTCTGTTTTTCCTCTCTCTAAGTTAATAAGAGAAAAGAGTTTGTCGTGTTACTGAGAAACAGGAAAGCTCTCTTTCCTGAAGGCTTTCCCATGTCGGAAAACTTAAAGTAAAAGTTTTACTTCTGGCTATTACGAAGTGCTCATTCCAAAAATGCTATTTAAAGGCCTTACTGTAAGTAATCTGAAGCTCATTACTTTAACCTTTTTTATTGGTTAATATTGCGCATCCACCATACAAGTATAACTTAAAATAAAAACTATAATATAGCCATGTATATAAACCTTTCAGCCAGAACTTATCAGAGCCCTACCGAGTAAAAAAATTAACCTACACTTTCTGACCATTCAGACTCGAGCATTCCAAAGCAATACAGTGCAATTGTTTGTAAATAAGAGTTTTGCAGTTATAGATGTGCTTTAATGTAATTGAGCTACATTTATATTGTAACTTGTGGTGTATTTTAGTGAACTGTGTTTTTAACCCTTTCTCTCAGTATGCAGGTTCCATTCAGACAGTGGAATGGAAATCAACTTTTCAATCAGTATAAATAAAAGAATTAATTTTGGCACTGCAAGTCTGTTATAAGATTAGTCAGGACACTGTTGGGTTTCTGTCTGTAGAGTATTGTGACTGGGTTTAGCTGCTGGTGTGCAGGGTGATGGGAGTGTGAGCCCCCTGATGGCCAAAAAAAATTTGACATTTAGACCTAGTTTAACATTTAAAAATAACATAACATTTAAACCTAGTAGGTTAGTTATAAAAACAATAAAATAAAGAACTACTTATGAAAAGCTGCAAATTCTTAAACCGAGGAGTGTCTACTTTCACTAATCACTACTGTTTAGTGTGACATCCAAAATAAATTCTATGCTGAACAGTCCAAAACAGATGGAGATTTCATTTTCTGGCCTCTGGGGAGGAAAAAAAAAAAAAAGAGTTAAAGTAGCTTTCCTACTTGAAGAAGTAGGAGAATAATATTAAAAAGTTTAAGTCTGTTGCATACAAGTATTCCATAACTTGCAATGAACATTTCATACTGATTTAAATGTGAAGTCTGACAGGCTTATTGTGTTGATATCAGATGATCTTAATGATGAAATGAGAAAAAAAAATCATTTACAAAAGACCACAAAAATGTGGCTAAAGGAACTTTGGAACTACAGCTCACCTTTCATTAAATTATTGTACTTTTTTTTTACTCATGATAAATTGTACATTTTAAGGCTACAGGACCTTCTTGGAAACCAGCTCATTTATTTATTTATGTATTTTTGAATAAATAATTGAATAAAGAAAAATAAAAACATTTTGGTGTACAGTGTCATTTTGCTGTATGAGATCCAGCTTATTTTTATTACTCTGGCTCTGTAATTTCTTGCTGTGTGACAGAAACCCAGGTCTGTTCTACATAAGTATTCTCTTCATTTACTGTACGTGTATGTACAGGAAGGGAAAGAGGAAGCCGGTGAGGTTATGCAACTAATGGCACTTGAAACTGGCAAGGTCATCCATCTATGATGAGGCCTCTCGCTCTCTGCTTCTGCCAACACACTCTCTCAAGTACACAATGTTCACCAACTTCCATTATTTTTTCATCTCAATGACACGCACACGCACACGCACACACACACACACACACACACACACAAACACAAACACAAACACAAACACAAACACAAACACACACACACACAGACTTCAACAGCAGTCCCTACTTTCCCATCTGCCTCCTGCTTGTTTCCAGCCATGACAGGTCAATAGTACAACGCTATAGCTGGCAGTTATAAGTATCAAACTGGTGGCCTTTAAAAATTATCACATTTTTCAAACGGCTAACCTTTGGAATTTTAAAGTACTTTTAGACAACTCTGTGCTTTTGGGATATTGAGCAATAATGCTATTAATCCTCATTAAAATAGAACAGATACTTCTCTACATATAGATCATTTTTTATTTTATTTTTTATAATTGTAAGCAAATTTTTCAGTAGAGCTACAACAACTAATCAATAAAATTGATAATCGATTATGGAAATCGTCATCAACGAATCTCATTATCGATTAGTTGGTCTGTGCGCTGTACATTTACTCATTACGTTTCTTCTGTTCCGAAAACATGCTTCGGAGCGTAAATATTAAAGCTGTACCTCAAATGACGCACTATACACTTACACTATGCACTACAGCCTAGTGCAGCGTTTCTCATCTGGGGGTCCGCGGTCCCCTAGTGGTCAGCGGTGTAATTGCAGGAGGTCCGTAAGAAAGATTTTAAAATGTTTAAATAATATGTATACAATTACAAAATGCAAAATATACAAATGAAATGTTTTTAAATTAATCAATTTGGTTTTTTCGCAAATATCACATTAACTGAGCTGATGATCATTCATTGATGGATTTATTTAAATTTATTTACAAATGAAATGATAATCTGCTAAAACCTATGAGCGGTAGACAAGTTCAGGTTTTGCATTGATTAGATAAAATAAACAAAGGATAATTCAGAGAGTCAAATTAAATGTCACACCAACAATGAAATGTAAAAAATAAAATCTTGAAATGTTCTGATTAAATTTCAATATTGTTAATGTTAAATAATAATAAAATAAAGTAACGTATAGAAATGACCGTTTAATATATAGCCTATAACTGTTGTGGAGTGAGGGGGTCTTTGTGGATTGTTCGAAATATGCTAGGGGTCCAGAGCTCACAAAAGGTTGAAAACCACCGGTCTAGTGTATTAATGTTAGAAAGGTAATATCGTCTCAAATGGAAAACATTTTTCCCTAACCTGAAAGTTTGCCCCACCTCTAAATAATCGAGAAAATGTTTTTCAATCAATTCCCACTTCTCTTTAAAATTTTAGCTAGGATGTTTCTCTATTCTGCAGAACATAAACTCTGATTGAATGAATGTACCAGAACTGCTGCAGATAATCAATAAAAAAAATGAGAACATAAACTGAAGTCCACTCTCCTCTTTTAACACACAGCCTAAGAGAGTCCAGAACTAAGCTGGTTTGTTGACTGTAGCTAGGAAAAGGCAAGGTGTAGTTCCTGACCCTCTTGTAGTAGTCGCTCATAAGATGCTTTGACAGAAAACAGCTTTGAGACTGCAGAAGAGACTTATACATTTAGTGACACAGACAGAAGGTCAGACAGGTAGCTTAGTCGACCAAGTGCGTGTCCCAGTACAGTCTGTCTGTTCGTGGTGCCATGATTTTTTTTGTCTTGTGTTTGAAACATCAAAACAATCGATTCTTCGCTTAATAATGACGTGACATTTTAAAGAAATTCTGGTAAAGTGGCTTTTTCAGGCTTTGCAACTCTCAGATTTCACTGAGAACACTCACTAGTCATGAATATTCATAGGAGGGGGACCAATGTTCTTTAGAGAAGGAATGAAACATTCTGTTACAGGGGAAAGAAAAAAAAAGACTGACTTAGTGGTGTTATTGTCGGGACATTGCAACTTGAAATCCCAATGTTGTCACTCCTGTCAACTCTCTCCAGCCTGGGCATCACTGGAACAGTTCTGCACTGGGTGGAATCCTATCTCTCAGACAAATCTTTCAAAGTATCATGGAGGGGAGGTATTTCTGAAACTCAGCAACTCTCAACTGGCATTCCACAGGGGTCAGTTCTGGGTCCACAGCTCTTTTCTATCTACACTACATCTATGGGACAGGTGATTGAGTCTCATGGCTTCTCATATCATTGCTATGCTGATGACAACCAGCTCGATTTGTCCTTCCAGCCTGATGATCCATCCGTCTCTGCCCGTATCTCTGCTTGCCTGTCAGACATCTCGGTCTGGATGAGGGAACACCACCTTAAGCTCAACCTGGAAAAATCTGAGCTTCTCGTCATCCCAGCCTGTCCCTCAATCAACCACAACCTCACTGTACAGCTCGGCTCAACCACACTCAAGCTAACCATGACGGCCAGGAACCTTGGGGTGATTCTCAAAGACAGCTTGACCTTTAAAGATCACATCTCAACAACTGCACAGTCCTGTAGGCTCATTCTCTACAACATCAAGAAAATCAGACCCTCTCTCACCAAACAAGCTACACAGATACTAGTCCAAGCTCTTATCTCAAAACTGGACTACTGCAACTCACTACTGTCGGGTCTGCCGACCAGCTCCATCAAACCCCTTCAGGTGATTCAGAATGCATCAGCACGTTTTGTCTTCAACCAGCCCAAGAGAACCCATGTCACACCCCTCTTCATCTCATTCCACTGGGTTCCTGTAGCTGCCCACATCAAATTTAAGGCCTTGATGCTCACCTACAAGACCTCGTCAGGAACAGCACCCTCCTACCTCAACTCTCTCCTGACGGCCTACGTTCCCTCTCGTAATCTGCGATCGATTAGCGACTGACGTTTAGTGGTTCCCACTCAGTGTGGCGCAAGTTCCCTTTCAAGAACCTTCATGCTAACTGTTCCTCAGTGGTGGAACGCACTTCCAATCTCAATCCGGACCGCAGAATCTCTCACCATCTTCAAAAAAAACAGCTAAAAGACCCACCTCTTCCATGAACACCTAACCAACTCATTAAATATTTTTTTTTAATAATTGCACTTATACCTCTACTCTGTGCACTTTGCTTCTTCTGGAACTCAATTAATGGATCTTGTATAGTAGCATTACTTGTATTTTTCTCTGCTTGATACATCACTTTGCTTGTATTTCTTTCATTTGTAAGTCGCTTTGGATAAAAGTGTCTGCTAAATGAATAAATGTAAATGTAATGTAAAATGGTCACATCCACCCATAGCCTGTAGTTAAAAAGAACTAGACTGGCCAGGCTCTGAGTGGGAAAGCATTACCCTTTTCCCTGGGAAATGATGGATGAATACACTAGAAAATTATGTTGCCACATTTCAAGGCTGAATCTGGCAGCCTATGATGAAGAGGGACAAAATATATTTAAAAAAAATAACTGAGGTTGTAGCCCTTGCTACAGTAGCCAAGTTGGTAAAATTTTGGATTCAGTGAGGTAACATCAGCGAAGCTTCTTATGCTAGCTAATTAACAGCTACAGGCAATAATCAACACAAGCAGATTTTTTTTTTTTAAATCACTCTGTATCTAAGCGGTGATTCAAAACAAAACAGAAATATGCTGGTTCATTATTGAATGTCATAAAAGCACAAATCAGTTTAAATCAACAAAAGCAGTTACTTAGGATTATACTGAACTGTCTTAAGTTCTTAATACTGTACTGACAATAAATGTGCTTTGTAACACAAATATAACTTCACCACTGTTTAAGGAAAACATTGTCTTTGGGTTGATGCAGGAATGGGTCAACATATTTTATTCACTTGTCATGAGTTAGTGTTGCGTTTGCAAGCATTAGCTTGTTAGAACAGTTGATTATTGATTATGTAATGTAGGCAAGTTGCTGTTTTAAAAGGTAGCACTATGGTACAGTAATATCTGTAGTATATCCGGAGTCACAACGAGAGTGAGGTGAGCTGACTAACAAGAGGGTGGTGGAGGATTCTATGCTTTGATGGTTAATATGCATGGTGGTGATGTGTATGTTTTTCTACACACCCATGGTGGAAACAAATTTCCTCTTTGAGGACAAATCAAATTATCCATCTATCTTTAACATAAGCGAGTTTGTAATTGGTCTGTTTTGTAATTGTGTTTTTAATTCAGCATAATAATGAACCCACCAAGGAATAAGCAGTAGAAGATGGATGGATGGATGAACCCACCATTCAAGCAATTGCTGCCCAAGAATGGCTACTAATTTGAAAGCGAAATTGAAATGTACACAGCCACACAGGCAGTCATACGCAAGGGGGAGAACCACCCCACAGCACCGCCCCACAATGATACCGGTATTGTCACACATCGATTTACAGGCGAGAAAACTTCGTCAAAGTCATATCCCTACCCTGGATGAGAGACCACATGAACTCACACAGCAAATCCACTTACTGGGATGTTTTTGGGAAGTGGAAGGAATCTGGGGAACTTGGAACCGTGCAGACAGGATGGTGATGTGAGGAAGCAATGCTATCACTTCCCATAAGAAAACAGAGGTTTTCAAATTGACGTGTTAGTCTAGACTAGTATTCTGTTGCAGGAAAGCATCCAAAGTATGCAGCACTTGTGTTTTGGACCAGCTGAAATCTTTTGATCATCAACAGAATTTATATACTTCCAGTTGTCATCCTGAAGACTTCTGCTCTGCAGACCTGCTAGATCCATCCTGATGCCCTAGTTCTGTTTGGAGTTTTTGTCACCCATACTGCTGCTAAGGATGCTAATCCTAATCTCACCATGAGATTACTGGGGATAGTACCGCACAGAACCCATAAGGATGGCTATGGAAAACCAAAACAAGAAACTTTCACCCTATAGCCCATTTACGATACACTTAAAGATAAAGTCTTCTGTTCCGATCTGCGTGTACGTTCTCTGATGCAAGCTCCTTCCTCTTAACTTCCATTTTCAGTAGCTTCCCGACTCCGAGACAGGATTTATGAGGATGTGTGTTTAGGCTTCAGATGTTTCCTATACTCTTAAAGCATTGCACTTCCCATGTGACACTAAGGCCCTTCAGTCATGGAGATAAACCACAGAAGCGTTTCAAGCATCATCAGCATTTTGAAGAGCAGCAGGAACTGGGACACATGCTTATTGGGCCTTGTTTCCGTCTTTCAGTGTCTCGGTCAACCATCTAGGGTCCAAAAGGTTTGCCCTCCCTCCCTCATTCTGCCCAGTCAGCATAATGTTCTGCTGTGTTGCTCTCCTATTGCATCAGCAAATAAGGAAAAAGCCAAAGTACATGGTCACATATATAATAAAAAAAAATAAAAATTATGAAAAAAAAAAAATCCCCACACACATCTTCCTGTAGCCACTATGATCTATCCTTCACCTGCTGAGTTGCTGACAGCAACAGCTTAAAATTCTGTCACGTCCAAGATTATTTCAGTCTCTGATACTCATCTCAAAACAGCAGCTAGTTATAAAAGAACGTAACTCGATCCTGGCTCTCACAACAGACTACGTTAAAGTGCCTGGAAAGTGTGCTTTTAACCAATCTACTTCTTACATTTTGTTTTTATTTGTAGTGAGCTGTACAGTAAATGGGTACCCATGTTAAATTTGATTACCCTTCTTAGCCGGGTAAGCTAGAAACAGTGAAGAGCATTGATTGATCAAATGGAATCCTTGAAAAGAAACTCGACTCAGACAATAGCCATTTTGAAAACACACACACGCTTCTTCCCAAATGGCACACCATCATGGTAAATACTAAAACAGGTAGGCCAAAAAGTACATAGTGTGAAAAAATAATGTGCAGTTTATGACATAGCTAGTGTTGGGGAGGAGTTTGCTACAAGTAATGATGCTACTAGTATAACTACATTTTAGTAGCATGGCAGAGGCTGAGGCATTTACAAAATATCTTGCTTTTCTTCAATAACTAGCTACTATTTTCACAGCGTAGTAGAGTGACAATATGCTACACCACCTGTTCCCTTTTCCACATATGATTTATAATCACACATGATCTCAATGTGCATCCAAAGTTCTATATTTCAAATTAGTGCATCATTGTCAGAAAAATGTATGACATTTTGATATTGACCTTTTGAAGCTTAAGTCTCCAAATATACCGTAATTTCCGGACTATAAGCCGCTACTTTTTTCACAGACTTTGAACACTGCGGCTTAAACAATAACGCGGCTTATTTATGGATTTTTACGGGCTAACGAGCTTCATGCCAAAACATTTAGCCTCGTCACATCGGACCAATGAAATTACCC
>JAOUWY010000048.1:7383297-7394478 GCA_025728095.1 Prietella phreatophila | reverse complement strand
CACACAATTCCCCCCCCCAGACATCTGTGTCAAATCTAAAAATGGCAAACTCCAGAAGCATTCCTCATCTGGATTGCATAAAGTACAGGAGAAACGGACAAGCAGAAATAAAGCAGGGACAGGGAACAAACAAACTACAGCAGACACACACACACACACGCGCACACACACACATGCATGCATATCACACTTTATTCTCAGAATTAATCCACAAGACGGATTTGAACAGGCTAGATGCTGTTCAACAAATAAACACGACCTCACACACGTCACTGTATCCTTAAGCCAATGCATGTGTACTTCACTTTGCAAGTACATTCATTCTTTGTAATAATTCTACTTAAGATCTCAAAAACATCTACTGCCGAGTGCATCAGAGAGCTTGTAAGATGACACGTGAGGATCCGTCAGACCGAGGGTCTGTGTTCCGAAGCAGGCTTATCATAGCCTGGGTTCTTTAGAAAAGCAGAGTATATATGGCACACAAATTTCTCAAACTTTTGTTCCGAGTTGACATACAAATACGTTATACGTTCTAATTGCACTGCAGGTGTCTTGTATACAACTGTATACAAAGACACATGTTATTGTATACGCTACGCTGTCTTCTTATTCTTTACATGCAACACTAGCAGTCATGGAGGTGAAGTAACTGCTATTCTTCCATGTCTTAATTTACTGTGTCCTATAAAAGCAGATCTGATAAGTTGCAGTAAAATGGAAAAAATTGACTTAAAAAAGGATTGGCGCGAGTTCACCTCTGCCAAAATATTCTCCAGCAGATGGCTGTATCTAATAACCGTAATCCATCATGGAGGGACTACAGGGTGGTCTGACTGTCTCGAGCAGCTCCAGCCATGCTTTACTGTGGTGATTCAAGTGAGAGACTTTCCTTCAGCTGTAAATAAGAAATGCAGTGATTTTGTTGAAACCAGCCCAAAGCTATGGACCCTAAGCAGAAACACAAAAAACAACAAGCTTTAAATGTAATGGAACTACCCTAGCTGGATGGTGGGAGAACACTGTAGGTAGGTTGTCTCTGTGCTTAGTGAGGATGTTTTGAAATTTAAATGCAATGGCCAAGAAGCATTTGTCTCTTTTAGCCTACATCTTCCTACATATCTGAACTTTTTCCCCTGAAAATATCATCTTGTCTCTTGGTCTGTTTTTGTTTTTTTAAATTATTTTCCGTTTTTATCATCGTTCGCAATCTACAGGAGCTCGACTGGTGCTTTATCCGTTTGTCATTCATCTCCAGAGCTTTCTCTCCAAATTTAGTCCAAAATGCTTAATTTGTTTAGAAGAAATCCTACATGAAAACACAGGAAATTCAAAAATAGTGCATGAATACTGTATAATAAAAAAGAAAGAAAGTAGAATTGGGCTGATGAAAAAGTTGCCACATCAACTATTATACTATGCCAAAAAGCATTTTTCTAACAAATAATAAATCACCATGAATGTGTTTAGCTGATGATCATCCTGTTAGTTTGGATGGAAACAAGCCTTGTTTTTCTCCAAGACACCACTTAGTAACTTAACCCCTTTTTAGAGAAGGTAAAGCGAATGAAATGAAAATACAACATGGAAAAAAAAAATCTGGTATGCCCATCCCATGATGCTCATCTCAGGAATGCAGGTTGATAATGATATCGTAAAATTTTTGGATTTGACCCACCTCTGAGGGCTGATTGGGATCAGGAAACAGAGCATACTTCATGCGTACATCCATTCAACAAAGTTATCCATAGCTCGATCTTTTCCATCATGTTAAGCATTTTTGTCCTCTGCAGTTCTAAACTCTACAGATCCACTGGTATGGAATCTCTCGAGTGTTTCGGTGCAGATCCACTTGGCATTAGTTGCGAGAGAGCATGCCAGTCATTCCAGAGCTTCTCCAAGTGTACATACTCTCACACTAACAGGACTCAAGGGTCCCTGAATCACAGACAGAGGCAAATTCATCAATTTAAAGTCTAGCTTTAATGAGAGAGAGCAGGACCCACATACAGTATACGGTTCTAGAGGACGTTTAATTCAATACTCACTAAACTGTCACTAGTGATGACTCATCTAAAAAAAAAAAAAAACTGATGGTTTTCCCAGAAAATTAGAACATTAGCCAAAACTCCCCACCCCTCCAGATAGATTATTGGTGACCATAACACTAAGGGCAGGGACAAAAAGCTCAGAAACACTATTTTGATTTCAAGAACACTTGAAATTGCTTTTAAAACATTCACAATGAGAAAGTGAAATGAATTCTACTCTATTATGCATTAAGGAAATAGATCACAGTTAAGTAGTTAGACAGCCAGCTTTCTAACTTGACTAGCTTAATCAATGTGACAAAGCATATTTAAACAATAAATGATCCCTAAACTTTTATTTTATTTTTAAATGTTTTGTATTTTTACTATTTGATTAATTCTGCGCATCTTTTACTGGTTCATTGGATAAAGTCTAATTGCCTCATGGTCTACATGGCAGTTATAGTTGCAAAACTAGCTAGGAATGTGGTTGGGGGGTGGGAGAAAGGTCAGGAAGAACCCTATGTTGTTATATGAGCTTTTTCTGTGGATTTAAAACTCTACTCACAGGTCCATCTGTGCTCGCTCTCTCACTCTAACACACACACACACACACACACACACACACACACACACACACACACACACACACACTCTCCCTGGCTTTCATTAAAGGCCTTTCCTTAAGCATGCCAGTAGAAAACATCTGGATCGAAATAATGACCTACAATCCCTGCGCACACGCACACAAAAGATTTGTATGCCACTGTAATGAAAAGGTGTAGGCTACCAGTGCAATAACACCTAAAACTCCACAAACACATGCATGCTTACTGCAAGGTTAAAAAATAAAAATAAAAATCTTCCTGAACTCATTAAGTAACACAAAGAACACTGCATGTGTTACACAACACTCACACAAGAGCCAGAGACTAAATGTGTCCAAACAGTCCCTTGTTCACCGAGATTAGGTTACACCTTTGCTGAAAGGGAAGGACACTTATACAACACTGCCCATATGGACCCAATACCAGTGTGCATACAGGTTTGTGCAAGTGTCACACATGTTCTGGGTATGAAAAGTAGTTACATAAGCATAACTAATTCTATTAATGGTATTAGATTAAATTCCAATTACTAAAAATTGTTTTTTTTTTATTCTGCAATACCTTAATCTCTAAATCAGGGTCAAATTCATCAAACCTATATGGTCTGTAGTGATGGTGGTAGTTGGAGCAGGTTCTGTACTAGTGACCTGAAGGTTGTGAGTTCAAATCCTGGGACTGTTCAGTCTTTACAGAAGTCTCATAAGGCATATATTAAGGTTGTCTTGCAGTCATGTGTTTTGCCTCTAATCTCTAAAATAGTATTCCAGAGAATAAGAATGCAAGCTTTACACACGTGTTTGTAAAAGCAAGATTAAAAACGTGTGTTTAACTTCAGCCATTTCAAAGTTCTTCTGTATTTTATTTCAGTAGAGTTTCATGATCCCTAGTTATTTCTGACCCAAAATGTCATTGGAGTGGCACAGTGGGTAACATTGCTGCCTCACAGCTACGGGGTCCCAGGTTCAGTCCTGAGCTAGTGTTAAGTTAGTGTCTGTGTGGAGTTCCTCTGCATGTCCACCCTGTCTGTGTCCATGTATCTGGCTTCTCCGGTTTCCTTCTACCTCCCAAAAACATGTAGGTAGACTGCCCAAGATAACTTGCCCCTGGGGTGTGTGCGTGTGCGTAAAGGACTATTCCCACCTTCCATGTGTTCCCATGATCAACCGCAACCCTGATCAGGATAAAGCAGTTACTCAATCGTGAGTACGTTAAAATTTATATCCTGTCTCAGCTGTAAGGTAGGTTCAATAAGAATCCAAGCCAATGTATGAATTAAATGTCAAATGATTAACCATAATAAATGGGGAATTTAGCTGTAGTCAAACAAATCTACAAATCTACAGCATGCGTCATCTTGCCAAATAGGAGTGGCCAGGGAGGGATTGGAAACGTGACGAAATGGGAAAAAGAGAAGAAAAAAAGGGGGGGGGGGGTCCTGCATGTTGTGCTCCATTGAAAATTCATTGAAATGAAGTGCCAGTTTTAGGCTCATGAAAGTATCAAGAGCTGCTTTTGGCAAATGAGTGCATTTCTGATGACAAAAAAGCTAATGTGTCAGAGGCCATACACTGGAATTCATTCAAAAACAATTTTTTCAAAACTTTATAAAAACTCTACAGAACCCTCTTTTTTACTTGCATCTTGATTTCCTTTCTCTTCTCACTCTACACTTAAAACGGTTGGGGGCATGCTGCTTCAAAAAAATTATCAAGCAGGTGCAATGCATACAATTTAGAAATGTGTCAATTAATAACGTCATACATTTTAACCGTTTAGTTATGTTTAATGTTGTAGAACATCTCCAAGAGGTTAGTACCTCATCACATAATAGCAGCTAGAATCCATCATTCCCTCACTAGTCCTCTCCTCCCTCTCGCTCTCGCTCTCTCTCTCCCTCTCTCAAAACCTTCTATCCTGAAGACTTTCTCACGGTGGAATAATGACAAAAATGCTGCCACTGGAGACTCCTTCCATGAATATTAAATACATGAATATAAATATCTCCTAAAGAAAACACCACCATTTTTCTTTGTTAAAAAAGAACACGTTTTAATCCATTTGTGATTAGCCTTTGATTATGTGGACTGTCCGACATTTGCTGATTGTTCTGTGAATATAGAAACAATAATGTATTAGAACAAGTGCATTCATATAATTCTGTCCAATCAGATTCAAGAATCCAACAGTGCTGACTTGTTCATTCATTCATTCTGACTGACTGGATATTAAACAGGTTTTTGCTATCTTAGAGGAAGAGAAGCAGAGGCGCCGGGCTAACTGGGCTACGTGGCAAATTTTTCCTCACACAGTTAAATCCTGCGATTTAGACTTGCACCTGTGGGAACCGTGATGTGCTTTCTGTTTGTGGAGTGAAGAAGGCTCCAATAAAACTTCCAACCCATCATGTGAGAAACCAGGAACAAGTCCCTGTAGACGTCATAGTGCAAATGAATAACTAGGATGGAAACAATGGCTTGGCCATACACACATACAAATGCTTTCCACTGACCTGTGTTTCTGTAGCTCAGTGTATACGTTACAGTTCTGTGAGCTGTTAAAGTCACCAGGAAGTTGTGTGGGTTTTAATATGAATAGGTTAAGATTATCTATACGTTAGTGTGCGCCAAAACATTTAGAAGATATATGCATTCAAAATTTACAGTCTCTCTCTACCACCAAAACGGATCAACAATTTATGACTATGTCATTCAGTACTTCGTCAGATTTTCTGTCCAATCAAATGCTGTCTAGAATCTGAAATGTCCTGGCACCAACATGATAAAAATCCATTTTACTAACTGTCTTAGCCTGGGCTGTGAGGTAAGATAATCAATATTTTCTGTTAAAAAAGGAGGAGGAGTCACATGTTAGGTCCTGCCCTGACTTCCTGTTTCAGAGGAAATTACGTCAACACATTGGATATCGCTGCAGTTTAAGACGCTTCTCTGGGAATTTTTTTTTAAAGTTGAAATTTAAAAAAAAAAAAAAAAAAAAAAGAGAGACAAAGTTCACAAAATCCACTGACACACAGAATTGTGGTCAGCATATTACTGAAGCATGATATCCTTCACTCACCCCATACAACTGAACAAAACAATCTAATAGCATATCTTTACCTAAAAATATGGTTTAGACGTTATAAAATCCAAATGTAACAGCCAATTCTTGAGTATGGCGGATGTTCCTCATAAGGCTAACAATAAGAAAATATAATTATTAAGTATCACTGACATGAAGTCCCTCCAGGATTTTGTGATTGCATAACACAAAATCAAGGGGACTAATTTTCCTCAGATTTGGGCCAAGATGGCATCATGTGACATCACAACACGCATTTAGCCAAAGCTCTGTTAGATTCACGCATGTCAAACATGACTACAACTAAAAAGGTCCGATTTACCACTAAACATCACTGCGAAAGACAAGGCAAAACAATTTAGTGCAATTCAAGTATTTTATTCAATTTCTGCAAAAAACAAACAAACCCAAAACAAACAAAAAACTCTGCAATTTGCAATGCAATTTTGGCATTTTTAAGAAAAAAGCTGAAAAATCAAGCATTTTGGGGGCAACAACCACAAAATACTCAGACTGGATATGATGAATATTCACACGAGATGTTTGACATTTATGGAAGGAGTCTCCAGTGTCAGCGCTTGTGCTTTTAAATAAACATGACTTACTTACCTGGGGTTAATTGTTTTGGGGTTGTTGTTTTCTTTTTTTTAAAAAAGCCTCACAAAACGTGAATACATTTTATGACCTTTGGCTGGAAAACACACTTTCCTCCTCTTTATCAAACACGACCTTGCTCCTTTCAAATGCAAAGCCATGCAAACAATGCAAGAGTGTTTGCACATTATCAGAATGAGCACAGTTATATAACACACTGCAAATAACCATGAAAACCACACACACGCACACGCACACACTTCTCTCCATCAGTACATCTCATGACCTAAAACCTCTTCCAGTTTCAGTCTCCATCTGTAGTTATATCCCCTCACTGCTGTTAACAGACCTGTATGCAGACAAGACATGCAAGCTGCACCGCTAAACTCACTGTGAATCAATACCATCTTTCTGCAATATCGGAGCTACGAATTCAGTCGTAAAAGAAGGAACTTCCCAGAACAAACACACCAGAAGACTGTGGTGTCACTGCACAAGATCTACCATAGAAGCCAAGACACACAAATTACCGTGTGTATACACCAACAGAAAAGGAAATGTAAACTAACTGTACTAGTGCTAGAGTGAGTGATGAAGCAGCAGACAGCCCATCGTTCTGTAAGCGAGCTCGCAACATGAGACTGTAATTCACGCAAGTGCAAAAGACATTAGCGTTGTTTTTCTGGCAAATTCCTCGGATCAGTCTTATAGTGTACGTTAACCCCATAGACAAAATTGTCTATGCTCTCTGGGTGGGCGGGATATCATCCTCTCTCACCCATGTGAATCACAGTGACACCAACTAATCGCAGTCATTTGTGAGCTCATGTATGTGGAAGAGGGCAGACAGCACTTTCCTCTGAATGCGTTACGCAGCCCTGTTTGGAAAGATCTGAATGGCTGTCTTCACGTCTCTCGGAGGTTGCATGTGGTAGCCTTTACTCTCCCTGGGTAGCTTGTGGGTGGGACTTGACCAAGACCAAATTTGGGAGAAAATTGTTTTTTTATTTATTTATTTTAAAATTATTTAAATATTTTGTTATACATTATGGAATTTTGAAAGTTCATACTTTTACTGTTGCCCATCACATTCAATCTCTATTTCTCTCACTCACGCACTCCTGCAGCTGTTGCTGTGTTTGAAGAAATTAAAAATGCACCAGATGTCAGAGTAAAAGCTGCTGAGAAACAGGTAGAGAGGAAAACAGGACTGGAGAAGCAAACGCAACAGAAAAAAAGTACAACTGTGGACAAAATCCTCAGCTTGTACTACACCATTGGGGAACTTTTTAAAACAAAAACCCTCACACTGATGACACAAGATGGTCTTAGGTTGACCTCAGCTGAGAAGATTCTCTCTTACAAACATACACACTTTTTCTCTAGTCATGTTTTACTCGACAAGATAAAGACTGGACAAGTCCAAGCAAATACACGCACACACACATCACAGTACAGAATACGATAATGAGGTTAACTTGATTTCTCAGAACATGAACTAAAAGTGCAAGACAAGATCACCACGCTATGAGAAATGGTTTTCCTGTGCCTGTGCATGTGTCAGTGTGTGTGTGTGTTTATCTGTGTCCATGGAAATCCCAAGCCCTGTCGTAAATGTCAAGTGGGTTTGTGTTGTGACTCATACACACCCCTGAGCTGTTGCTTACACTGCAAACCAGCAGAATAACACAGCAACTATGAGCATGATTATACCAGGAATGTGATTTCTTTCTCACCCTGACACACACACACACACATTCTTCTGAGGTCTCAAACAGTGTTGGTCAGGTCAGGAAAAAAAAAACTGCCTTTGATTAAAATCATGTCACCAATCCCTAACCCTGGGCTAAGGAGGAGGAGGATGATGATATGGGGGTGTTGGATGCATCAGAAGTGATGTGAGGAACACATTCAAACATGTCTCCAGGAACAGGAACGTCTCTGAATAGAAGTCATTCTTCATTCACGTCAAATAAACAGGCTATTTACACAATTTGCAACAAAAGCAGTTCTTAAGCCTAAAGTGGAGGTTTGATGTTTAGAACCTGAATATTACTTTATAGCTTCAATATTGCAGAGCTATAAACAGTAGAAGCAACCATCTTAGAGAAACCAGAAATCAGACTCGTTTTCCCCAGAAAATAGTCTGGTGTCATGTGTCAAATAGTCTTCAACCATGACTTACAGCTCTCAAAGTTTAAAGCTTTTATATTTATTATGGACTTATGACTATTTTCTGAAAACAGTTTACATAGCACTAATCTGGTAGCCATAAGTGTCTTCTACTTGTGAACAACATAAGCCAAGAGATAGTAAACTTTCAAGCTCCAAAAGGTTCATAAAGACATCGTAAAAGTAATCCATGTGACTCCAGTTGAAAAATCCCAAATTTATGAATCGATACGAATGCTCAAATTAAGTCTTTATTCACAAAATATCTTCACTTCCACACACACGTGAGAGCAGACAAAAAATACTAGTCCTTGCGAAATCTGCAGACATCTTTGTTACAAAGATACAGCGTCCCTATTCCTCTGCTGTAAACAGAACATCCACTTGAGTGATACGACGGGACCCAGAAGCACTCCTAGAATATGTGAAGATATTTTGTGAATAGACTTCATTTTAGTTTTTCTGTGCACACAAAGCATTCATATCACTTCATAAAACTGGGATAAACCACTGGAATCACATGGATTACTATTATGATCAGAAGGAAAGGATAAGGCTATGGTTACAGTTAGGGTTGGGTGAAATAATCGATGCATCACCATACCAGCGACATCTCAGAAAAGGGTATTGTGTAATCATTCATCACGGTATTGGTGATGCATCTATTATAATATCACCCAGCAATATAATCGATTATTTGTAATAAAATAAAATCAAAGTCAGTTTTAACTATTTTTGTTTATTTTACTACTGTTTCATGGACAGTTTGTTAGCTAAACTATACATCATGAATCGCACAGTGTATCACAGAAATGTCCTTGATATGATATTTGTCATGTCGTCCAGCCCTAGTTACAGTCATCCACTCATATATTGTTTACTTGCACATAGTCTATGAATGCACTTAACCAGCTAATCAGCTCACTGTACATTATTATGTTAAATTAGCTGCCACTTTTTATGCCACAGGACATGAAAACATGGACCTGAGCAACACTCGAGCCTTTACCAGTCATGAAGGCTATCTAACAAAGCTATAATTTGTCCACACATGCATTTTTAATGAAAGTACAGAAAGCAAATGGTGGAACACACCCTAGACGGGACGCAGCTAAGAGCAAGATTTTACCAAGAAGATTTGCCATTCGGTGCCACGTTAAGAAATTTAACAAAAACCTGGACAACAATCTCCCATCCAAGACGAGTTTCCACTAACGTAGAAAGCAGAGAACAAGTCCCTGGCACGCCTGTCAATCACTCCCCACGACGATCAGGAAGCTAGTCTGTGACCCTGGAGGAATGGAACTGTGAGCTGCACTTCCCCTACGCTCTGTCAGCTTAAAAACCTACACTCGGACGTCAGAGATATGGACCTGGACCTCCCTGATCAGAATCTGGAGCAAAGAAGAGCACAGCCAGGAAAATAAATATAAATAAATACCCTCCTTGAGAATAAACACACTGATCTGGCACTGCAATTGTGATCAGTGTGGTGAAAAACATGAATCTATGAAATCGGAGAATGATGGTGGAAACCGGAGTGCTGCCTGGTAATTCTCCAGTCTTACTTGAAGTATTTCTTTACGCAATGCCGTTTAAATGTCATACAACAAAGACAACAAGTGTGTATATAGAAATTTAGTAACCTGAGAAGTTGGAACCCACCTATTACACAACTTTGTTCATCATTAACTAAATCTTATCTCCTCCCCATGGGGAACATGCACTCTGGCTTGTTCTTTCTGCCTTCAGATTGTCATAGCAACGTCCTTACAATCATATTTTTAAATTCCCCAACTTTCCCAATAGTAGTTTCATTCTGAGACGTCAAACACAAACTCACGATAAACAATCCACAGATTCACTTAATAGTGACGAGTGGTTTACAGGAACAAGAATTTTATCTTAGGAGCATTGCAATCAAACAACCATCACTCACACACTCATTATCCTCAAGTGCATGTGCTTGTAACTTACTGGAATAAATATGGCATGATTTATACTTCTCCGAAAAAGTTAATACTCTCAAACTCGATTCTAAGCCGACAGA
Organism: Prietella phreatophila; assembly: GCA_025728095.1. Taxonomy (NCBI): domain Eukaryota; kingdom Metazoa; phylum Chordata; class Actinopteri; order Siluriformes; family Ictaluridae; genus Prietella; species Prietella phreatophila. The sequence goes on along the minus strand of JAOUWY010000048.1, from coordinate 7,383,946 downwards.
ATTCTTGCTAACTCTTACCCTATTAAACATCGACAGCTGCTGATGTACAATTCAGTTTTGCAATATGGGAATTTGTAATCCGGCAATAACAGTAATATTAACTCGTGTTTTCAATGCACGCACAAACACACACACATACTTCACCAGTGTAAAAAGATAAACTTCAAAGGAATACTTGTTTTATGTGGTTGAATACGTGGGTTTTTTTTTTTTACCCAACCATTAATCACTGTTTACTAGATCTGAGGTTTATAAGTGACTAACACAGATAACTTTTCCTGGAATTAAGAAATAACAGAAAAACCTTTTAACTCATAACTCACATATTAGAACTCTAAGGGCAGTTGTTGAATTCCATTAACAAACATTAAACCTATGAGACAACAGAACAAAGAAAAAACATAGCTAAATAAAACATTGTGATGTAATACTAAGTTTGGTAAATGTATTGACAAAAAAAAATGCACTCATTATATTGATAGTAATACATATTATAGTACTTATATAGATGCAACCTTCTAGCACCGAGTTAACAGAATTCATGTGTGATTAGATAATTGATAGATGACCTACAGATTTCATCTCATCTCATCTTCTACCGCTTATTCCTATTCTTCAGGGTCGCGGGGAACCTGGAGCCTATCCCAGG
>JAOUWY010000048.1:7344099-7355666 GCA_025728095.1 Prietella phreatophila | reverse complement strand
GTGTGTATGTGATTGTGCCCTGCGATGGATTGGCACCTTGTCCAGGGTGTACCCCGCCTTGTGCCCGATGCTCCCTGGGATAGACTCCAGGTTCCCCGTGACCCTGTAGGATAAGCGGTGTAGAAGATTGATTTATGGATATATTTACTGCATTTAGCTTATGCCATTATCTAGAGGGACTTAGTAGAAGTACTTTGTGTTCTTTATCAAAAAGACATCCTCATGCTAGTTCACTAGGTCACAAACTAAGACATAGTGTCAACATCAGATCTGATCCACAGCGTAATTTTCAATACAGCAAAGTTGGACACACATTTGCAGAAACGTCAGAATGTACTAGGACAGAATGTTATGATTCAAATTTCAGCTTGGGACAGTTTCCAGAGCCAGCAGACTTTTTAACACAAGATGACGAGCGATAATGATAAATAGTGCTGCCAGCTTCAAGCTGATTCCACAGCTAGGGTGAACATTTCATACATTTACATTTATTCACTTAGCAGACGCTTTTATCCAAAGCGACTTACAAATGAGAAAAATACAAGCAAATACCGATCTATGTAGGTAAATGAAGGCTGCAATGATTACTATAATCAATTTCCAAGAGCGCGTGATCTCATTCTCATGCCTCTTACATATTACGTAACAGAATCTTACACTCTCAGCCCTGAACTTTATATGGACACTGGATACTGCCGTATAACTTATTGTACGAGTGGGCCATGTCTTTCCCAGAAAATGGCATCAAAATAATTTACCTAATTTCAGTAATAAATCGATGAGAAGAATCCCTGCTTTCTCGAAAGGCCCACTTAATTCTCACTTTTTTGTTTTTCTTGACATTATAACTATTTCTAAATCTCACTTTTACACTAAACAGTATGTATATGTAATAGGAGCAGCATTATTACCTAGTCTTTACTTCATCATCCTGTAGTTCGACTTTAACAAAGGTACAAGCTTATGTCCTGTTTCCTGTAAACATCCTTTTGTCATCGTAAATATTACTCACTCGTTCATTGTTTTCATTTCGCTTCTGAATGGGCTGAGATTAAAATAGGCCAGTATCAGTGTGAGCCTAAGTGTGACATCATTATATCATGGGGGGAAAAGTTTCAAATAGATATTGTTTATATTCGGCTAACAAAAGATTGAGATACATGAGAATGTTATTCATGTTGGATTGTGATGAAGGCTATTGTTTTCCGTTCTGTCTGCATCTACAATCTGTAGAGCTTGCATCCAGCCTTATAAATATATCATGTTTATGGTGATGTGTCCTAAGAGGTTATACAAGAGAAAGGTCAACTTGCTTCTTATGAGGTTTAAATTACACTAGCACACCTGCGTGTTAGAATTTCAGGTGAGGAAGGTGTGTTGAGTGTGTGGATCTTTCTTCGAACATAAAGGACACCTCTCTGAACATGACCCAGGATCAGTTTAGTGTGACATGCTGGAATGTTCCTGAATTTGTGTGTTTGGGTGGGGTATATGGAGCATTACTTTATTATGACTTAAGTATTTGGTTTTTGTATTTTTGTCATGTGGGCTCCACAGACAGAGACTACAATTCTGGTAGGATTTTAAAATAATTAATTAAAATGACTATTTAAAGTATATTATACAATAGTTAATTCCAGTCCATTAATTTGATTGGTCGAGAGGCATTATATTGAATATCGTCATGGATGTGATTAGCTATGACACTCAGCCTGTGGCTTTATGCCAACATTGAATTTCCCCTAAATGCATGGTTTTCAAGGTGGCATCTCAAGACAATTACGTTTATTTCTTCATATCTATAATTGTGGCACAAGTTCAGCCAGCTTATTTATTTATTTTTTAAATTTTTCTCTTACTGATTTACGTCATGGATTTCAACAATCTTAAGAAATCACAAACATCGGATTGATAAGAAGATACAGTCTTAAACATACAGACTCAATGACTACGTTTACATGAACAGCAGTAATCTAATTATTGACCTTATTCTGAATAAGACAATATTGTCATTAAGGTGTTCACATGAGTTCCTGTTTTAGATGTTATAGAACATAGTTCGATTAACGGCACACGTCATTATGTCCCCACACTACGCTGTCCAACCTTCCCTCCAGAATTTCAAGTATCAACGTACTGCTTATTTTCATTATGATACCGTATGCAGTTTTGGGTGTTTCATTGTTAATTTTACAGAAACTTCAAGTGCAGTTAATTATTTGTCATGCTATACGTGCAAATAGATGACAGCGGATACAAATTCTCCAGCAACGGGCCTCCTCTGTACTTTCGGCAACATTTAATTCATGCCACCGCGACAAACTCTGAGGTACTGGATGAGAGTACGTAGTAAGGACTGATGGGAGAGAGTTGTTTTAATGGAATTTGATGACGCCGAATGGAAAGAATTTTTGTTTATATGTCCTTTTGCAAAATGCAGCAAAAAATCTCCCACACAACGTAAATAGTGTGTTTAAGGTCTATAATGCACTTCGGTGATGCGACTAAAACAGGAATACTCCACATGTCTTAATTCGATTTGTGTTTACTTCGAGTATGACTGGTTGGATTAAGGTGATCATCACATTTTACTGGGTAGTTTCGTAATCAGAGTATTGTCTTAACCGGGTTAATATCGGAATATTAGGTGCAGTGGTGGCTAGGTGATTAAGGCTCTGTGTTACTGATCAGAAGGTTGGGGGTTCAAGCCCCAGAACTGTCAAGCTGGCACTGTTGGGCCCTTGAACAAGGCCCTTAAACCTCTGCTCAGGGGGCACTGCATCATGGTTGACCCTACGCTCTGACCCCAGCTTCCTCACATGCTGGGGTATGTGAAGAAAAGAATTTGCATATGTATACGTGATCAGTAAAGATTAATTATCATTATTTTGTTGTCCATATAGTGAATATCTCTTAGCAGGTACAGAGTGTGAGTTTGTACTGAAAAATAACAGAGCAAGCCTAGTAGAAAAGAATACACTTTCCAAATGAGTCACTTGCACTCAGTGATTTCAAAAGTTAGTCACACTAGCTTGACCTACTTTGATTTCAGTTTCTCTGATTAATATGCTGATTTCTTTCTTATATCGATTAGATCTTACTTTGTTTTTTAAACATATACCATTTGCTTTATATTTATCCATTCATTCATACACCATACAGTACACATTAATGACTGCTCTCAATAAATTGTAACATGAGCTTGACACAATTCCTGCACACAAACGTGTCTTTTCAGTAGGAAACGTGACACGTGCTGTACGCCCTGAAATTAGAGCAGCCAATGAGCGGTCTCGACGTAATCAGAACACGAGTACGACAGCGATCTGCGTAATCAGAGGCGGCTTTGTACTCGCCAATCGCGTGACAGAGCTTTGCGTGACGCATAATGCGTCACAGTGGGTGTGGTTATCGCGCCTCTTTAAATATGTCGTTGCGCGCGCCGGTTGTTTCATGCGTGGCGCCGCAGAGCGGTTGTAAACCCTGTATTTATTCATGTCTATTTAAACGGTTATTTATTAATACTACCTTTTTTTTTTTTTTTACCGAAAATGCTGTGCCTTTGTCTCTACGTGCCTGAGTCTAATTCGCTCCCGACTGAATGTGAATATTTCGAGTCGAACAGTTTACCGGCTGAACTGAATCCTCTGTTCAAACTGAGTTTAGTTCTTCCGTCTCAGGAGTTTAACACGTACCGGAAGTGGAGACAGGTAAACTCATTTAAAGCTTACATATGTAAATATTTTCTTTGTATTTTCTTCTGACATCCCCGATCAGTATTTTCTTATTTTCTAGTCGTTTGCCGGGATTTAGGCTTTGACAAACTTTCTAAAACTAAAAGTAAAGCTCCACTGTAATGATGCTTAGACGCCTCTCCATTCATTCCCATTGGTGATAATGGCATTTAGGCTAATCCAGATTACCTGTGTTCAGTCATGCACACTATTCTTGCACCAAATCAGATTACACTGACATCAGGATCATTTGGATCAACAGACTTAACGTCTCAGTGCAATTAAAGCAGGGTTAGGTTATAAATGTGTCCTGATCATTAGTTTTATCACCAGTGTCGAGATTATTTATCATTTGCATGTGGTTTGTCGAGACGTGTGTGTTGCTTTTGAAATGCTTAATGGTGAGACTTGAGTGAATTGCTTACATGTAACCTAGTATACATAGTATAGAAGACAAGTGACTCCGTAGATATAGGTGTAAACTGAACACATGGATATGACCGTCTGAACAGGAATGAACTGGCCTACAGGCTGTTTTTTGGAAGCTGATTTGTAAAAATCTGTTAATAAAAGATGCTTTGATTATCATTTCCATCAAATTATAGTACTGGAGCTCTTTTCCATTTGCTTTTCCACATAAATCCTTAAAGTCCTGCTTGAGATGTATGCAAGCCTAGCTCAATTACACATCCGTCTTCTGTTAAGAGGATTCATGGATCGATAGTTTGCTCCGGAAGCACTTTTAATTTTTATACCTGTCTGAACTTTGGCCTTGATGTTACCTTGACCCACTTGTCAGTGTGTTAAAGTGCACAGACAAGTGTCTGATTTAACGTGGCCAGGTATCTAGTATGAGTCTGGTGTTATATGATCAGCATGTTAATGTGTTAAAGGAGCTTAATTTGGCAGTGTGCGTCTAGGGATCGTGGCTAAAACTATGTAACTGATGATAGTCTGCTGTTTTCTCCTGCTTTCTGAGAAGTTGTATTTAGATTTTCAGATAAGCAGTTATCGCCTGGGACAACTAGTTTGTTGTTTAGAAGCACAAACATTTAGGTCTTTCATGTTTAAACTCTTATCGTAGTTAATATATTAAATATTGATGCAGTTAAGGCAAAGAGACTTGGTCAGCTTTTTTATCAAGTATACATTAAGAGACACCCTGTAATGCGGTCAGTTAACGGTTCCCTGCCATATAATTACCCTGACTCAGTTCTCGCCTCTGTTATTATGAGTGCAGACCTGCAAACCTTTGGAGATCTGGTACAAGTTCGCACTCAAATGTACATCAAAAAGAGACTGCTCTCCCCTGAATCAAAGTGGTAAACGAGCCTATTGACATGAATCGGGAGTGATTGATGGTCTCATAGGTGTTTTGAATTTGCTGATATTAACCGACATACCCTGGAAGTCCCTCCCACTTCACCCTCTTTTATGCTAGTAATCTTTTGGACTCGTCTTGACTCGATTTCCATGCTTGAAAGATGCAGCTTGTTTTATTTACTTGCTTTCTATAGGGTTATAGCGAAGTATCAAATCCAAGACTTTAAAAATTATTTTATTATTACGGCAATGATTAGAAAGTGACTTAAATACTGTTTCATTTGATTGCTGATGAATTTAAATGGCTTGAATAACTGTGCAAAATGTCGACCATGTAGAACCATTTTGCAGTTTCTATGAGGGTCATTAGACGAGTCTATATCAAATATGAACTGTATTTCCTGGACTGCTCATTATTCCTCTTCAAGGTTAGCAGGTCTGTATTTGTATGAAAACGTTCATTCTTCCAAGTGGAGTACTTCTACTGAGTGCTTTTGGCTCTTAGGGTTCATCCGTTCATTAATTGCACAACATTTCATCTGCCACTCGGGACACAATGTGAACACAGCTGATAGCAGGTCTGTGAAAGTGCTGTTGAAGAAGGAAGCTGTTGTGTAACCCCCAGCTGAACACAACATAAAAATCAGGGTTAGACATGAAGGGAGATCTGTAAATTCATGGAATACCTGCGTCAAAGTTGCCGTCTTCGCCCTGTAGCTTTGCAGTACTGCCAGTTTACTTTGAGTCTTATAAGTGATGGATCAATGATACTTTGTTGACTTTTCAAGGAAAAGGAATTTCACCTTATTTTGTTAAGCTGTTTATATATATATATAAAAAAAGTCATTGGTTACAATGTGTCATGACATACTTGGAATAATGCTATATTCCAGGTATGATCTGAATAAATATGATGTCATTCACATGGTGGAACGTGAAGTTAAAAATTAATCCTCCATCTTCGTTCCTGTTTATTCCACAAGCTCTTTAAACTCTGATTCTAACCAGTAACCCCCCCTCAACCCCCGAAGCACTCAGCTCCTGAAAGCCTGTGTGTCTTCTGGTAAATGAACTTTGTGCAAGGTACAAACCGTGCTAATGGTTATGATGGTGTGCAGACCTTTCAAAGCAAGCTTGGCCAAACAAAGTCCATATGGCAGCAGCTCTCCAAAATCCATCATTTCTGTGATCTGCAGAGTCTCATGTGGAATTGCCGGATGTTTTGCTCACCTTTGTTCCAACTGCCTTATTTTGCACATCGTATCATTTCAGAAAATTGTGAAAGCCGGAGATAAGGACCTGGACGGCCAGTTGGACTTTGAGGAGTTTGTACATTACCTGAGGGACCATGAGAAGAAGCTACGGCTGGTCTTTAAAAGTCTAGACAAGAAGAATGATGGTAAGGGTGGAGTTTGCTGTTATGTTTTGTGCTGTTGCAGATTTTGCTGTGTTTGCATCATTTTGGGTAATCCACCTGAGGGCAGTGGAGATTTAGTTTAATCCAAAACAAATCACCGGAGGGGAGAGATGCTATAGTCGTCATCAGGCCATCATTCAATATAACAATGGGGGGGGATGTAATATATTGCAGTGCCATGATTTAAAAAATGGTTTTGTTAAATAAATTCAAGTTTTGCCTGAAATATTGGGTCCAGGCTTAGAGCATCACATTCTTTCTTTTTCTCTCTCCCTCTAGGTCGCATCGATTCACAGGAGATCATGCAGTCACTCAGAGACCTGGGGGTCCACATCTCAGAGCAGCAGGCTGAGAAAATCCTCAAGAGGTCTGTTCACTGTCTCTATAGATGTAGCTAAACAGGGTGTTTCTCAGGGTTTCAGACTTCTAAATCACTAAACCATTAGTAACTATTAATAGTTTTAAAGAACACCTATGTGGTAGGCAATACATTTTTAAGTACAGCTATAAGGCCTGGCAACTTTGTGTACGTTCGTGTTTTGTGCATCTGTCTTTCTGTCTCATCCCGGCATGTCTCTCATTTCTCTCTGTCTAATGCCTCACACGCTGTCTTTCTGCCCCTCCTCTTTTCTGTGTCTTCTCAGAATTAGGAGGGGCCATGTCTTTGCTCCCGTAATGTAGTAAGTAACTTGTCCTCTTGCTCTCTTTCTCTCGCTCTCTATATACCAGTCTCTGCCTGGCTTGACTCCTCTTTCAGTTCATCTCTGCTTTTTTTTTTGTTTTTGTTTTTTATTCAAGCTTACCTTTTTCACTTCTGGTTTGATGCTGATATGAGGGTGAAGTAAGATGATTCATGCTAAATAATCGTTTTTGGTATATTTTTGAATGAAGCAAGAGAAAATGCATTTGCACCATGGAGATAATTGGACCTACGCTCAGAAAAGGGTTTTGAATTTCAAATTTCAGTGCATGTTCAATAACTTGTTTTCCATCGACATGGTTGTGAACGAGTTATGGTGAATTGTCAGGAAGTCAGTGTAGTGTCTGCCATCGACTTGTTAGCAACAACAGGATGTTGATGTTGGTTTTGATCATTCCGACTTTTATGTTTGTTTTTTTTTTCTTTTGTTTTTCTCCACCGAAACAGCATGGACAAGAATGGGACAATGACCATCGACTGGAACGAATGGCGAGACTACCACCTGCTTCACCCTGCAGACAACATCCCTGAGATCATCCTGTACTGGAAGCATTCAACAGTAAGCTAAATTTGGACATTTTTCTGTCACTCTAGGTTTTCCCTCCCTCTGAAAATGGGACATGTGAAGCTTTGTTCTCTGGATTATTTGGGGCCATGATGTTCTTGTACATTTTATACATTCAGTACATTTATTGACCTTTGAGTTGACACCTGTCCTTAATGATATGAAAAGACTTGGACTCCATGTCCCGTGTCATTCACAGCTGTTGTGCTTCAGTTAAGTTGAAATACACTGTGCCCCACAGGATCACCGTGTTCAGACGTAATCATGTTACGCTGATCAGATCAGCAATGTTGTGTTTTTTATTTTTTTCAACCTTGAGCACACTGTATGTCAGTGTCTCGTTTTGATAGGACAGAGCATTAACTATGTTTCTATGCAGCAAGAAAGTTTATGCAAGCCTAAAGGTTTTTATGGTGACCTGTATTTTAACTTTTGACATCATTTGTATAGTATGTTCATATAATTAATACCAGGACTTGATAAAAGTAACTTATTAAATGTTCTTTAGTGCTTGAACACTGGTGTGTGCGTGCGTCAGTACCCACACATATTTGCCTCTGATAAAGCCAGCATGGCTTTATCACTTAGAAACAGACTCTAGGACCTGCTTCTCATTTGGTTGTATAAAATCTTTAAGTAAGGAATAAAGCGTGACTGGTCCTGCTGTTGGAGGAAGACGATGGGGTGGTGTTTCATTCCTCCTTCACCACAGCAATTTGCCAATGATGCCTTTTTTTATTATTAACACTTCATAAATATAAAGATTCCTAAATCTTTATTTATGCTCATAGTTTTTAATTTTTTTTACTGCTTCTCATTTTCAAAACTTACACTCTTGTTTAGCTTATCAATATTTTATTTCTTGTAGTTTACTGTTATTAAGCACCAGTACACCAAAACAGATTCCATGTACATGGAGTACATACAAAGTAGACTACTCCTGTTTAATTCAGATTTTATGTGGCTGATCTTTACACACAACCTCATCTTGCAGATATTTGATGTAGGGGAAAGTTTGATGGTGCCTGATGAGTTTACAGCAGAGGAGAAGAAGACTGGGATGTGGTGGCGGCACCTGGTGGCAGGAGGTGGGGCTGGCGCTGTGTCGCGCACCTGCACTGCTCCCCTGGATCGACTCAAAGTTCTCATGCAGGTACAGACCTTCAGCAATCTGTTAGGAGAACTACTAATCAGAGAATAGTAACTTGCCAATACCATTTGGACTTCTGTTTTGCACAACAGAATGTCAAAGTGTCTTTCTGTTGCAGAGGAAAGCTGAAAAACTTGCTGACATGTTGAAGAAATTTTGTTTTGAAATGCAAATATGAATACGCAAATGTGAATCACCTCCAATCCGACACACATATCCCTTCTGCAACATAATGGACTTGTACTTGGATTTTCTAGTGAAAATTTTAGTTATTTAAAATAAAACCTCGCTGTGACCAAAGTGGGGTTCAGGGCCCCTCGGTTGCCTCTGAAACACAGCCAGAAGGGTCTGCAAGTAAAAAGAATAATATATATTTTTACAGTGGTGCAAATCATAACTTACTATTATCAAAGTTATGTTTATTTACTAAGTTCTTAGTCATTAGCTGATTTCACTGGTCACTGATATTGAATGGGTTTCATCTAAGCCTCAATAATTCAAAAACACGTAGCCTATAAATAATGTCTACTTTAAAGTAAAAAAAAAAAAATTAAATTGAGTTACAAAGGAAGCCCCTGATTGTAAAATGCCCTAAAATAGTGATGATGTTGATGATGATAGTATTTAGTAATAAGGTTTAGGGTGACTTTTTAAGAATACTGTTGACTTCACTTAACATTACATGATGTTGCTTAGATTGCTGGGATGTACAACGAGATTGTACAATAGGTATGTGGCTAACTAGGGTAAAAGTGAGCCAGAGTTCACATTACTGTTCTTCTGTAGTTACAGGACAGAAAGACAAGCGTATGGTCAAAGGTTATAACGACTGCCTCTGATTAGTCAAACAGCGAGTCATTCACAAATGAATGACTATAAAATTCTGCTCAACAGTGAAAGCTGGACTTTGGAAGACACTTGATTTACCTCTTCTCGTTTTTTTTTTTTTTTTTTTTCTCAAATGCAGTTTGCCCGATTTGCATGAAATTTGGCGTGCGTCATCTAGAGGCACTCATGACAAAGTTATTCATAAACAGTTTTCGATTTGTGCTTCAATGAATTTGACGAACACGCAAAACTTTTAACTGAGGCTGTATCTCTGCAACTCTTTGAGGCACTGTGATGACACTTGTCATCCTATGTCAAACCTGTGTCATCACCCTTAGGCCCTGAGGTTACCTGCAGTGTTTTGGCACACTACCCCCTGCTGGTCAGGAGATCGCAAAATGCTCATTTATTTATTTATTTATATTTTTTACATAAATAACTGTTTAAATAACATGCTTTCCGGCATGATATCCATCATGCCCAGATCCTACCTGAGCAATTTCAGAACATACTGGACAAAAAATATGAAGTAGCTATTTTTAAAATAAATGCTCATGGTACAGATAATTGACACTTGACACTTATTTCAGCTTGCAGCTATTTCTATGTGTAACTGCCTGATCATGATGTTGTGTGTGCATTTGCTAATTCTGCCCCCTCTGACATTTTCAGGTGCACTCCTCTCGTGTGAACACCATGTGTATTGCTAGTGGTTTCTCTCAGATGATCCGTGAAGGTGGTATACGGTCACTGTGGCGAGGTAATGGCATGAACGTCCTTAAGATTGCTCCTGAATCTGCCATCAAGTTCATGGCTTATGAGCAGGTAAGGGTGATATAACCTTAGTACTTGCATATAATCAGGCTACAGTTATGCAGGAAGCTCTGACAGCAATGGTAAATGGTTGGGCATCACTTAGTGATTTTTTATTTGCTGTATTTGGTATTATCCCTATCAGATAAAACGGCTGATTGGCAGCAATCAGGAGACGCTGGGAATTCTGGAGAGGCTGGTCGCTGGATCTCTGGCTGGTGCCATTTCGCAGAGCAGCATCTACCCAATGGAGGTGAGAGAATAGTGTCGATAGCTAGAATGCTGGTAATTGTCCATCTGCTTAGAGAACTGACAGATGTTTGCACAGGTGTCTATGGAGAACACCATGTTCACCTGGTTTCAAATGCCAGCTCCGTTACCAAAGCCAACCTAAAGTAGGCGTAATTCTTCAACTTTGTCTAAAACCATGACATGTTTTGTGCTTGTTCTTTATGTATGGATGACTGTGCCATTTTTAGAGTAAGATATTTAGTATACTGTAGTATTCCATTTTTAAAAAAGGGTCTTTCAAACTTTTATAACGGTGTTAATAGGCTGGTATTTATGGTATTGTATGAAGGGGGGGAACCCAGCAAGTTTTGAAAAGGTCGAAACAAAGAGTCTTCTATTTCTTAAAGGTTCTGAAGACTCGACTAGCCCTAGGAAAGACAGGTCAGTACTCCGGAATTGTGGACTGCGCCAAACACATATTTCAGAAAGAGGGCATAGCAGCATTTTACAAGGGCTACATCCCCAACATGCTTGGCATTATTCCCTATGCTGGAATAGATCTGGCTGTCTACGAGGTAATGTTTCTTCCTGCTTCTGCTTAATTAGTTTACTTGCATGATATCAACTTATTAAAAGACTGAGAGAAATGTATTTCCTTTTAAAGCTGCTGCCTGTTCTGGGCATCTCTTTTGTCTCCATCATTCTCCATATCATTTACAGGAACACTCCAGCATTTGACAACCTACTAATATATATACTACATATACTAATAATCTACTGTGTAGTATATGCTTGTAGTGTGGGGG
>JAOUWY010000048.1:7305517-7319320 GCA_025728095.1 Prietella phreatophila | reverse complement strand
ACACACACACACACACACACACACACACACACACACACACACACACACACACACACACACACACACACAATCATACAGTTGTTTTTTTTTGTAACAATAACCCATAAAGGGTTGGTAAGGATGTTCACAACAATAAAGTGGGATCTTCTCAATTTCATGCAAATTAGTTAGAACATGATATCACAACAAAGCCTTTCCAAAAGTAAATTTTGGTTCAATCATATGGCTCTTTATTAGTTTCCTAACCGCATTTTGCTGCAATGAATCTCATTTTCAACTAAGCACTGCTCAGATTACAGAGAAATGGAAGAGGAAGCTGTAAATGCCATTTTCAGCTCCATTATCAACAGAGATAAAGCACTGATAAAGCATCTAGAAGTCTAATAAAGTTCACTGTTACTAAATAAATGCGGCAAACATGCCCCGAGGCTATAGGGAAGTTTTTCATCTAAAGCTAATTTTGAAGCTAGACTGCTTATCGCTGGATGGTCACTATTACACTGTTGATATTTTTATATGAATTATTTATAAAAAGAAATCTGGTTTTTAAACAGAAAGCTATGCTTGAACAGACCTCTCCAACTAGCATCTCGTAGAGGAGCACGCCGAGGCCCCACCAATCCACAGCGCGGGTATAAGTGCTGTCCGTCAAAACCTCAGGGGCCAAGAATTCTGGAGTTCCACAGAAAGTGGACGTACGGTCGCCGTGTCCCATTCCTGAAGAGAGTGTAAAACAAGAACTGTACTCGTAACTAATGCACAATTTCTCCATAAACACATTAGTGAATACAATTTTTTTTTTGTAATGTAGTTTTGTAGAAATCTCTCCTTTAAGGCAACACTCGATCTGTATCAGTGCTGATGAGCTTATATAAAATAATTAAAAGAAAGAAATCAAAAGAAATATAGGTGAGCAACAGTTATCAAAAATAAAAAGTACCCCTATGTTTTTGGCACAATATGAAAATCAATACAAGACATTTTCAGAACTGCTCATACTTTCACTTTATCAATACATATTTGTTGTTACATGGCATAAATACATTATAACATGGTGTCGTGGTGTTGTAACCTTCTGAGATGCAAACACGTTGTGTTTGCACAACGATTAGCATTACCTTCTTTGCAAAGTCCAAAATCTGCTATTCTCACAAAACCATCAGCATCCATTAAAAGATTGTCCAGTTTCAGGTCCCTGTTGAAGGATGTAATGGAATTCAGCATTTACTTTAAAGTGACTCAGGCTATATTTAAAAAAATAAATCAAGTCCACAAAGAGAATATTTACCGGTAAACAATCTTGTTCTGGTGCAGGAACTCAAGCCCCAGGAGTACACAGGCAGCATAAAATCTGACCGGAACATAACGGAAGCTTTAAGTCAGACTGGTTATATAAACGCAGACATAACAGATCTATTTTTATGTCGTCTTCTGATTCATAGGCTCACGTGTGAAGAAAGTGATCCTATTAGCACCTTTTTTACTTTGTTTACAGTGGTTTTCTGCTTTAAGGTAGAAAAATATTACTCCAAATGTATTCCACCTGCCGAGACAGGTCACGTTTGCTGTCTGATGTTTTTCTTGCTCAGTTTTGCACTTGAGCTGTGAGCTGCTAAAAAGTAATGGAAGTCTAACTCTCCCAAACATTTCTGAATAATAAAAAAAAAGTCTGAATTCTGCATACCACTTGCTCCATAATGTTATTGTTTAATAAGAATATTATATAGTTCACATTTAACCATTTAAGTTCAAAATGGAACTACATTAAGGTTTCTTACACCTTATATTAAATTACTGAAGACCTGGATGTACTTTGAGCCATATATTTACAGAAAAGATTTTGGATGAGATTTACTTCTAGTATATATTTCTTAGCTCCATTAGCCTTGCAGCCTCAGGGTAAATAAAAGTTTTATTTGGCATTTATTTATAATAGAATCCTTATTGAAGTGAGATGCACGGGTATGTGATATAAAAGCATTTAGATATGCATTAGTGGACAAAAGGTGTATGTAGAAGTAGTTGCATGCATGGCTGTATTTAAGCAGGTTTGTATAATATATACCGGGCCTGGCGTTCAGTGAAGATGTTGGCATGTATGTGGGTCATCAGGTCACCTCCGGGTGAGTACTCCATTACAAAGCACACATGGTCACAGGTCTGGAAGCAGCCATGAAGGTTGACGAGAAATGGGTGTCTGGATGCATTAATTGTCTCAAAAATCCTCTTCTCGCACATCAGACTGATGGGAAAGGAAACATTCCATAATATCAAAACAGTGGTATAAGAAAAAAGTGCTTAAACATAAAATCAATACATGCAAGTAATTAAGAGCACTTTTCAATAAAATTTCTATTTAATGCATTTGTAGTGTACAAGAGACAAGACCAGAAATAAGCTGTACTTTATAACAGTGAACGTTTACAAACCCTTTAGTATTTTCTACATCTCTGCATAAACATGACCTAGAACATCATCAGATTTTCACACAAGCCCTAAAAGTAGACACAGACATCCGAAATAAACAAAATGAGACAAAAAAAAAAAATAGTATACATGGTCATTTACATTCAATATATGATCCAATATTACACATTTGTGAGTGGCAAAAGTATATAAACGTCCGGGATTAGCAGTTCATTTGAAGGTGAAATTAAAGGTCAGGTGTTTCCAGGTTGGGATGACAATCAGGTGTGAGTGATGGATCCCTGTTCGCTAAATAAAACCGGGAGCTCAAAGTTCGATCTTCACAACACGTGTTTGTGGAAGTGTATCATGGCACGAACAAGGGAGATTTCTGAGGAACTCAGAAAAAGTGTCGTTTGTGCTCATCAGACTGGAAAAGGTTACAAAACCATCTCTAAAGAGTTTGGACTCCACCCATCCACAGTCAGACAGATTGTGTACAAATAGAGGAAATTCAAGAGCATTGTTACTCTCCCCAGGAGTGGTTAGGGTGACCAAATGCAAACAGACAAAATTGCAGGACAAGTAGTACGTTTGTGTGCAGTGTGGGACATATATCCAACATCCAAAGGCCTAGCTTTCTGATGTCTATCTAAATGAATACGAAACATGTACACGTAGCCCATTTATATTTATGTCTCTTGTATCAAACAATGTAACAAAGAGAAACATTACTGCATAAAAAAAATTAAAGTGGAAAAAAATGGATTTCTATGGCTTGACGTCACATGTGCTCAGTTTGAGTGACTGACAGCCCTTTGATGACAGGCTTCAATACTTTCTTCAAATCCATTGGATGAATGTCAGATTTGGCCACCAACTGCTTCGTCAGCAATACAGCTGATGTTTTCAGTCTATTTCAGCTTATAATTTACTGAAATATTATTGTAGAAACATGAGAAAATGAAGAGAACCCCCCCCTAAAACCTTAGTGTAACACGTTCCCAAATTCAGGTAGGGAATAAGGAAGCTGTGAAACATAATGGTGGTAGTATCACGGTTTGAGCTGGTTTTGCTGCAGCTGGGACAGGATGACTTGCCATCATAGATGGAACAATGAATTCTGAATTATACCAGAGAATCCTAAAGGAAATCCTAAAGTTCAGGACCTCAGTCCATGAACTAAATCCGAAGAGAAAGCGGGTCATGCAGCAAGACAAAGACTCTAAACACACAAGTCATACTACCAAAGATTGGTCGTTAAAGTCCTGACCTTAATCCAGTAGAAATGTTGTAGAAGGACCTGAAACAAGCAGTTCATGTGAGGAAACACATCAACATCCCAGAGTTGAAGAAGGTCTGTACTGAGGAATGGGCTAAAATTCCTCCAAGCCAATGTGCAGGACTGATCAACATTTACTGGAAACATTTAGTTGCAGTTATTGCTGCACAAGGGGGTCACACCAGATACTGAAAGCAAAGGTTCATATACAATTGCCACTCACAGATATGTAACATTGGATCATTTTCCTCAATAAGTAAACAACCAAGTATAATACTTTGTCTCTTTTGTTTCATTGGGTTCTCTCTAATATAGAAAATTCTACAGGGTTCACAAACTTTCAAGCACCACTGTAAATGAATATGGCATAAACAGGTTTTTGCTGTTTTCAGAAAAGCAATTACAGAAAATCTCAAACAATGCTTAACAACGCCTCTAATAAGACCTTCATTTACTTTTTTCCTACATCACCCCATTGCTGTTTTCCCTCCACTGGCTTCCTGTAGCTGCCCCCATAAGATTTACAACACAGATGCTTTCCTACAAAACAAAATAACAGACCAACCACTACTTACCTAATGTCCAGCTCTACAACATGTTCTCTTTGAGCCTCTAGCGTTGCTCGACTCAACCGACTATCAGTCAAAATACACATCAAGACTCTTTGCTATCCTGTCTCTGGATTTCTGAACAGATCAGTCTCTGACTGCCTTCGAATTAAGAGTGAAGACCTAATCCTATACTATACACTTTAAGAAGCACTAATTTATTTTTTAAAATTCACGTGTATTGTTTTTTTGTTGCCCTACCAACTCACTGTACTTTTTCCTCCCCTTTCTAATAGGGCTGTAGCTTGATAATATTCTTAACCTATCTGTATGTTTTTGATGGAGTCTAAACTTCTGTAACGTCACAGAGACCACAGTCACCTGTCTACTTCATCACGTGTCACCACATCCCCTTTCTTCAAGGCTTTGATGGCGTACAGCTTCCCTGTGCTCTTATACTCTGCTAGCAGCACCTAAAATTAATAGCACAGAGAGGAAAACTTCATCGCGCTGGTCCTGAAAACAACAGGTTAAACACTGAAAAGATTAGCTGAGGGCTGGGAGGATATACCTTTCCAAAGTGGCCTCTACCAAGGACAGAGATCCAGAAAAAATCATCCATTTGCAGCTCATGTATTCGCCTGAAATAGAAACAGGAGACAGACCGTTAGGTTGTGTGAACTGAGAAGTTGAGATGTATAGAAAGGAAGGCATTAAAAACTGAACAGTGATGAAATAATGTGTATGGGAGGAAAAAGTGGAAGTGTGAATGTAAGACACTGTTTGCTCTGTTGTACAGATGGCACTTACTTAGTAATGGGCTTCAGCACAGTTCTGCCTCTACAATCTTCAGCTTGGTTACCCTTCAAGTTCTACATAAACATGCAAGAACAGTGACATATCTGATCCTAAACAAGTACGAGGCACTTGTAATCAGTATACTTAAATCCACGGAACGCATGAGTGCGAGTTTACCATGGACGCAGGACTCTCTGCCTTTGCCAGGTATAGACGAGGGGGTTTGGGTGGTCGCTCCTCGCTGAAGTTCAGTTTGATGATTGCCGAGTCTCTAAAAGCAGAAAGCATTTAGCCAATCACACAACATAAGAGGATCTATATTCATATCGTATGCAGTACAACAGCAGGAGTGTGATGATAAACCAATGTGCAAAAAAAAATAAATCTGAAATAATGGCATGTTATATTTCAATGACCGTATGAATGATAGCACGCTAGCTCATTTAAAAAACAGCTGGGAGAACAGGATTCTGACTCACCCTGGTGGAGGAGGGGTGGACGTAGAGGTTTTTTCTGCAGATGGAGGGGAGGTGGGATCAGGCTCTTGGGGTGGAGGTGGAGAGGGCAGGTCAGTGGAGGCCAGCGGGGGGCTCAGAGCAGTAATAGTGCTGCTGCACGGTGGCAACACACTCATCATCAGTCGACCCCATGTGGCGAAGTTCATGTTCATCTGTGCTGCCCGTAAGAAGTTTTTACCTAAAAGGAAAATAAAAGTTCTTATATCAACCAAGTAAAGATCTTAAGGCGGCTATGTTAAATGTTTTAAAGGGATGCTCCAACAGTTTTCAGCCTAAGCTCCATCCAGTGTCTCTCTAGTGTATGTATGATTACTATAGACAATGATTGGACATTTCCCTGTACTGAAACAAGAACAAAAATGTATGTTTACGCAAAACTGGAAGTCTGCTGGTAGACTGTGCTACTAGACACAGCTACTGTGGCAAAGGAAACGTGTACCACTAATAAGTATTGTATGAATAAATATACCTTTCTCTTTGGGGAATATACGCTTCTGTCGCTGTAGCTTCGGGTGCCGCTCAATCACAGGGTTGATGAATCTCACCTGCAGTCCAATGACAAATGGATATAAATAAATGTTTTTTAATAATAACAACAATAATAATAAATATACTTGAGATAATTTGGATCTGATTTATTTAAGCAATGACCAAGTGGCCAGCCACACAGCAATATCAGGAATGGACAAATGAGAAATTTATTAGTAAGCCCACAAGGCAAGAAAAAGCTCTAGTGTGCTGCTCAGTCCCATGTTTTGTCTGCAAGGAATCATAATTAACCAGGCTGAAATGTGTGTCAAAGCTAACTTAATGAAATAACATACAGCAAGCTAGTTGGTAGCTAATACACATTAAGTGAAGGAATATATGAATTCTATGCAAGGGACAACTATGTAGCCATAAGACCTTATCCTCCGCGGAATCGTTTATGACATAGCAAATGGTTCTGTTCTGTGACGTCGACAAAAAGGCACCAAATCACTGGTGAGACCTTTGACTTTTAAAGCATAGTGGTACCAAATGAAAATGCTTGGTTTGTGAACGTCAATAAGTAGTACAGTAGGGTTTTTTTTTTCTGGTCTTTGAGCCTACTTGTCAACCTGTAACTAATAGCCTGGACACAAAAGCTGCTTGTCCTGGGGTACTGATTTATACACTGCAGAAAATCTATGGAACACAAAATACTCAGTAAGCAGTGTTAAGCTGCGGTTTGTTTTAGTTACAATGTCGTACCTCAGTGAACAGTGTGCCTTGTGGTTCCAGGTAAAGGCACATGGCATGCCGCTGGTTATCCAGAAAGTCTTCCAGGCGCAGAAACTTCACAGCACACAAAGCTCTCCAATCTCGCCAATACACACCGATCTCCAGCTCCCGAGACTACAAAAGCAGAGACACTTACATGAACACTTTACTTTTTTTATTTTTGGCTCCAGCATTCCATTGTAGACATTCATGCAGAATCTTGTTAATAGTGATAGTGGAAAAAAACAAACAGGTGTTTTGTAGTCATTATCCTCTCAGTAAGGTAAGAGGACAAAACATCATATTAAACCACATCCATAAATCCTGTTCCAGGCTACCATGTTAATCCTTATTTACATACATTTTGTACACACTTGACAATATGCAGTATCCTCTTTTTTCATCTTCTTACTTGTAACTTTAACAGGGAAGAACTGATCTCCAGTGGGCTGGATCATTGTCTGCTGAATCATTGGAGTAAAGATTTCCATCGCATTGAAAAATGTGTTTTCCTTCCTCACAGACACAACTGAATCAGTCTGAGGCTGACCTCGTACCCAAAACTGAAAGTAGCCAGGCGTTTTTCTCAGCCTCCGAGGCCAATAGGAGATTAATGATACAGGATAAGTTACAGATTACAGCAGACAATGTGAGGCTCTGAGAAGCTGATTACACTTTGCTAACAAAGTCATAATAATAAAGGCAAGACAAAGTCCATATAAACTGGATTAACTGCAACTAGTGAGGTCAGGACTAGAACAACTGCTTTCAGTTTTCAGGACATCAATATGCATACGACTGGTGTACTGGTTTAAAAAAAATAAATACATTTGAAAAATAAAAAATCCCAAAATCAGAGCAGAGAATTTTTTTTTTACCCAAGTAACAGGAGGAGAGTAGGTATAGGATCTGGATTAAACATCATGGACACAACTGAGTGGCACAACAGAAAAGCGTTTAACCCTATCGCTGGGAGATAAGTTTGAATGTCAATGATGAGACAGCCATCCATAGTTGGGAGTCCAAGATAAATTGGCCCTCCTCTCTAGGTGGGAGGGATGGCATTACTCTCTCCCATAATGTAGGCGTGTGAGGAAAAGGATATTTAGGCACTTTCCTCTCAGTGTGTTATACTGCCCTGTGATGCATCAGGAGCAGATGCAGTTCCAAAAGATGCAGGGCCTGGCATCATGTGCCTCAGTGGAAGCAGGTGTTAGCCCTCACCCTGCCCGGTAGCGGTCATGTGATGAGACGAACTAGCTAGCAAACAGATTCTGGCAACAACTAAACACTGGAAGAATGTTGGGAGAAAACGGACCTAAACTGAGAAGCTGTCTACTCACTGTAAATGTTTACCATAGCCATTGAGAATTCACACTAAACGTGATTCCTGAAATGCTTATAATTGAACATTTATCTCACTGCATTACCAGAAAAAAAAAAAAAAACAAAAAAAAACACCCCCCTAGCTCTTTCATTTCTGTGTGATCTACTGTGCACGGATCAATACTTGAGGAAATTGCTGACCTCAAATGTATGAGACCATTTTGTCTCTCCCTAACTGAACATTTTAATGTCTTCTTATCCAAAAATGACTTAAGTTGAATTTCTACCATGAAAATGGAAAAGGCAGGTGTGTTGACTCAGAAGCAGGACTTGGCTGATTGGACAAAGGGTTGCTTAGATAACCAATTCCTGGTTGGAATTTGAGTCAAAGACAGGCTTGAGGTTCAATTAATTAGTTCCACAAATAAACCAAATCAAACAAAATCTGTGCGTTACAGACCCTCTCCAGTTCGATGCTGAAGCTTTGGTCCCAGGTTTCTTTACCCACAGGCCGCCAGTGTGTGCGACCCACCATCCGGTTATTCACCTTCAACACTGCGCTGATTTCTGCTATGGTCAAAACAAACAAACAAACAATTTTCTTTTTTCTTTCAAACAACAAATCCACTAAAACCAACTCTGTACCACCACAGTAACGTAAACTCCAGGAACAATAAAATAAATAAATAAATAATTTTATTTAATTTTTTTTAAAAAAGGTTAGAAAAGCTGTTCCATCATATGTTCCCAATGAGTTTATACCTCTTAAACTAATCAGTTAATGCCTTGATGTGGTTTTAATCAGCGCAATACTTACTGGACAGTTCGTCGGTTTTGGCCATCTTGCCATTGGTGCTGCGTGTGGACAGGCCAGTCCTCATTCTCAGGGACTTTGCTTCAGAGGGGCTGCTGGGGGAGGAGGAAGCACAGGCCACACGACAGCGGCCTGGCACAGATTCTAACAGATCCTGACAGCCCATTAATCTGACTTCCAGCCGACCTACACAAACGCACATGAACTATTCTCAGCAAATGCAGCCACACACGAAGTCACAATCATTAAAATATCTGCAATCGGTTACAGTAAAACAATGTCGGATACTTCTCTAGCATTTAATTGTATTATGTAAGAAATCTCAAATCAAAAGTCAAACAATAATTCTCAAACAGAAGGAGTGGTCTCATCAGACCTTCCTTTGTACAGTGGGATTGTTCTGAATAACTGCTTCGAATCTGGAGATGGCTTTGAGATTAATTATGCAACAGTTTGTGGGAATTAAGTGAAGCTGCGTGTCCACAATGAGATAGCTAATGAAATGCATGATACAGAACTTTGTGAGGGCGAAAAACAACAATACCTGTAAGACTGGCGGGTTTGAAGAACGAAGACGAGGAGGCAGATGATAAGGAACGTTGGCGGTCCCTGTGCAGGCCCAGGCTAGGTGAGGTTCCCACAGTCAGCTCCTGTTTAATCTCAGCCAGTTTGGGGTGGTCTGGAGGAAGCTCCACGAGCCTCCGCTCTAGAGACATACGCAGAAGATCCAGCTTCTGTGAAGACTCCTGCAGACGAGCTTGAGCCTGAACACGTATTTAAACATTTTTAAATGCAGCACAGACTCAAAAAAACAAACAAACAAAAAAAACGGGTGAAATGAAGATCTTAGTAGTGTGCAGAACACCACAATACATTCCTACCCAAAAACGTGTGCTACTATTTTTACCTTTAAAAAAAAAACCCAAACAAACAAACAACCCCCCCCACACCACAATTAACTAAACTATAATATACTGGAACTTATAAATAAATAAATTGGTAATAAATAAAAAGTGTCTTTATAACGTTCAGCATGTGGCAGGATCAAATACAGAACATGTAAGATCAGCAGCGATGATTTACAAAGTCATTTTAAAACGTGGAAAGTATTGTGAAGTGTTTATGAATGATTACACTTTTTTTTTTTTCCCCATTCTGTCTGCAGAACCTAAGAAGCCGTGACTGTTGACGGAAAGGTCGTGTGTGGCTCTTATAATCCTCATAAGACTAACAATTCTAGCTGGTAAATATGCAGGGGATTAGGAAGAGTAGCTCATAATACTAGTACTACAAACTTCATCCTATGTAAATATCCTGTACGTCCAACACAACAAGTCATTTTTATCACCAACCTTATAATTATTATATAAGGAGTATTAGTAAAAAATAAAAATATGTACAAAGCACAGAGTGCCAAGAACTGGTACTGGGTGTGTTAAAGGCCCCACCACATGCAACCATTTATTCTCAGCAGTGCTTTTTCCCCCATAATGGAGCAAAACCATACAATACATAACATGCAAGAATTTTAACTCTGCTTAACAGAACATAATTAAAAGACCTAAAATCTTCCAAAAGATCACCTCAGCCAGGGCGTGGCGGTCTTGAACTCGGTGGCCTCCAAGCTGCCTCACCACGTTCTTGGCCCCTTCAGCCACTGCAGCCTCGATCCTCAGGTGGTGCCGAAGCTCCTCAATCCTCAGCTCCAGGGGGCTGATGGTCTCCGAACAACGACCTGAGAGTGCAAAGTAAAAAGTGCTTTTGGACACCGTGTAATTTCAGCAGTCTGTAACATTAATACTGGTCATGCTGTATGAGACATCTTGGCTGAATTCTATAACAGACCGTGTGAGAACGTGTGTTCTCCATGTTGGATTATACAATGAAGTTCCTCAGGATAGACCGGAGATTGAAGACAATTACCATGTTCTGCCTACACCACCAACCATCATGATCCGGGCTTGTGCAGAAAATGGGGCCACAAACAGAAACAAGCCCTACATATTGTAATATATAGTATGAAACTATATATAAACTATTATAAATAGTTGAAATATTACACGTAGAGAAAACACTTTACCGCACTTGGTGAAGAAGAGAAGTTTGTAGCTGGTCAGTGCTGGGTAAGCTGTAGGCTTGCAATGTTATATTAATATTAAGTCAGTATTTTTACTGATTGCTTGCTCAGATTATCTCTTGTTCCATGAATTTCACATAATCCTGACATTCTCCTATGTCGCATTATGGAATCTAATAACGACCAAAGAATTATTTCACAATGTGAGATTTTACATTGTCTGTGGTTTCAAAATTGGGCAGAAAAATGGTGTAAACCTGACTTTAGATTAATACATTAATGTGCCTATTCTTAAAAAAACAAAACAAAAACAAAAAACACCTAATAAGCAAATTTTGAATACACATCAAGCACTTTAACTCATCCTCCAAATCCATGATTGACATGAAGTAGAAACAAAAAGCTGACAGAAAATGACAGACAACGCGGGAGTGCCAGCAGAATGCTCCTGGGGCATGATACTGCGTCTGTATCTGCCTATTTTAAGATATTACGTGGACCTTCAGTTCACTTTCAGCATTTGAACATACATTTCTTTACTGAATGTGCTGAAAAATGCTAGGGACTGGATTTCAAGAGATCAGAATGACATTATGCCCTGTTTTGTCCAATCAATTCTGCCTCTATTATAGTCACTGGCTTTATAGGGACTTTCCTCTGTAGTAGACATTGTAATGTAGAACTGAAGGAGAGTCTTTGATTGTCTGTGCTCACCGTTTGTTTCGGAGGCCTCGCGCTCTCCCTCTCTGGCCTGAGTCACTTTAACAATCTGCATGCGCAGCAGTTCGATTTTGGTCCTACTATCCTGCAGCATCTGCTGGGCTGTGGACAGCATCTTACGGTCCTGGACAGGGAGATTGGCGGATAAGCGAAAGGAAGATTAAGACATGGGAAGTGAGAGAGAGATGGATATAGACAGACAGAGATCAATCAATAGGCAGGGGATGAGAAATAAGACAGGCGGACAGCAAGAGAGAGGAAGAAAAAGTGCACAAGTGAAAGTGAGTGTAAATAGGAGTGAGAACAATATTAGATCAGAAAGCAGAGCATGACCTTCCTCCAGTAATATGATCAACAAGCAGATCAGCTGCTATGCCTTTTTGTAGCTTCCCATTATTTTCTATGATCACACTCATTACAGCCAGTCAGGTGTTTAGAAGACCAAACCACATGCTGTATTAACATCTCTCACTGCAAGGTTTTATTAGCCATGATAAACAACAAGACAGAACTTCATGAATATAATTAACTGAAGTTAGAAAGTACAGAAAATGCAATTCGCAGTAAAAACCAATTCAAAGAGAACAAATGACACATCTGTACTGTTTGGGATGTATTACATATAGAGGGAGGTGTCTGAACTATTACAGAATGCAGCTTTAAGCAAAGCCGGTGTAAACGTGAATGCAACCTTCATCTGCAGGCTCTAAACAGTGTCCTTATTTTCTGAAATCCAAAGCCTAGAGCAAATCAAGCTGGAATATGAAATATGAGACGGATGGTGCATGTCCTTCAGTGCCTTTTCGGCTATTTCACATGCAATTTCTGGTCTGAATGGAACGGAAGAGATTGCAACTGGATTTCCTGCAGGAGGTAAAACAGCTGTCTGGAGGTCAGAATAAGCATATATAAATATATATATATTTAACTTTTCACCATCGTTTAATATTTTTCTGTCCCGAGATCCTTTTTGTACGGTGCGTAACGTAAAAGCGAGGCCAAACCGAGAGGCATACAAACATTGCATAAACATACGAAAGAACACTACCGTCCACAGCGCTCTCCCCCTCTCTATGCAGTTTAACAGCTCATCAGTCATCTTTGGTGGACTTTTAGACTGCTGAATGGCATCTCCTTTTCCTTTCACTCTCCCCATCAGATGTTCTCTCCTGCAGCTGGTGTCCTTCTAGTCATACCCGGTCACGCTGCTGGGCTGCTTGTGCCCGGAGTCAAGGTGCCGAGTTTTCATCTTATCCGACATCACTGTCTAAAAATCCATTCCTCACCTTCTTCTTATTGTTTAATGTCCTTGCATCCTGCCTCTCTCTCTCTCTCCCTCTTTCACTCCCCTCTTGCTCATTCAAATTGCTTGTTCTATACAGCTATGTCCCTCACTCCTTCTCTTTATACTCCCAAGCTCTCCCTCTCTTCACTAGAGTTATATAGCTGTGGGCTGCTGTTCTCTCCAGCTTGGCTAGCCCACACCAGGGAGCTGCAGCATTGGTTGGTTCAGAGTCACATGGCCCGATGCTGTCGCCAGGCCCAGGACAGGAGGTACGTGTTAAAGGTAAGTGTGTGTTTGAGAGAGGGAGTGAGGGAGACAGAGGCTCTGAACTCAGTGCTGCATACTTCCAGAATGGCAGTGGAAACATAAATCAGAGCCTGCCAGGACATTTAGTACAAAGAAAGCAGCAGTAACAACAGCAGGAGTAAAAGAGACAGGAAAGTGCAGACTGGCAAAGCACAATCTCTGCTCTACTAGGGATCATGTGTCTATCAGACTACAAGAGAGTACAGGATGGTGTGTTAGAAAACCTTTAAGAAAAAGAGGAGGACAATGGATAGTAATCATAAACAGAAACATGAGGTTTTCAGGCATGAGGCCAAAACTAACAGGACTGGTTCAGCCAGTTATGATAAATTAACAGTATGCATAATAAAGTATATTTGGATACAAAAAATTAACTCCTTGGGAGGGGTGATTACAACTACAGTAAGGGAAAAAAGTATTTGATCCCCTGCTGATTTTGTACGTTTGCCCACTAACAAAGAAATGATCAGTCTATAATTTT
>JAOUWY010000048.1:7282683-7299292 GCA_025728095.1 Prietella phreatophila | reverse complement strand
CTCCTTTTTAGGGTCACGGGGAACCTGGAGCCTATCCCAGGGAGCATCGGGCACAAGGCGGGGTTACACCCTTGACAGGGTCCAATGAACACTGACCAACGAAAGTTTTCCTTGGCTGTGGGCGGGTTTATGGAAATTTCACTGAAAGCATATCCGTGTTTATTTTATACTGCAGCGCTGTTGAATTCTCGATCCTGATTGGTCAGAATGTGTTGATTTATCTCTATAACAGCGGCTCTGACAGTAACTCCAGCTACAATTCAAACCGCAGGTGTATATGTTAATGCGCTTGCTGTAATAAGTCATGGTTTCTACAGTAACTGCTCGTTCAGGACTATATGGTGGACTCTTCATAGTCTAATAATAAAGGATTCACAAAAGGTGTTGTTATTTAAGCTTTCTGTAAGGAGACGTCTGTTCAAGAGTTACGGAGAGAGAGCGTTGAGCGTCAGCACTTTTTCCACCACGGAAAAGTCTCTAGAACACACAACTTTGTGTTTTCTGGTCTCTGCATATTTATTTATTTATTGTCTTATTACCTTCGAGAGAGGCAAAAAGAGATGCTGGAGAGGGAATGATGAATGAAAATGATTGTGATAAGAGGAACTCATTTTAGTGATAAGAGGACCTAACGTTTCTGGCGGATGGTCCACAACATTAAATGTAACTATAAATGATTAAAAAGCATGATATGCCATTCATTAATAAGTTTTTTAAAATACGATCATTGGCAGATTGTTGTGGTGTAAGTGGAATAAAACACTTTGGGACGTACTGTTACTGGAAATAATAAACTTTTGGGTGGTAACAGTAAATTTCTGTGCTTCACATCACGTAATAAATAATTAGACAGGACTAATATGCGAGTGAATATTTTTGTTGCCATATTTACATTTATCTTGAAGCCAGTTCTATTTTTTTGCCTTGAGCATTAGGATGCAATTTTTACCCAATCATGAGCCTGATATTCCAAATCGACTTATGACTTTTAACCATTTTTAGTCTCAATCCCTTATTGTTCACATAACATACAGAAGCGGTTGCACTTTATGAGCTATAAGACCTAGTGCTCCATAAAGTTGTTTATAGTCTCGAATCTCACAGTCAAGTGCTGTATTGTATTTCAACCAAGCTATTTATTCCCTGTGCTTTGTTTTCTCTTATCAGGAAAGGTAATATTTATTAAATTCCAGTCACACCAATGGCTTATTTTGAGCACTAAAACAATTACTCACACACACTTATTTTGCAATACTACCCAGAGAGGTCAGTTGACAGAACATAAAATGTTGTGGTTATATGTTAAAAATCATTTTATATTTTTCCTCTTAATGAGCTCTTTCCAATTGACAAA
The DNA here is from genome assembly GCA_025728095.1 of Prietella phreatophila. NCBI lineage: Eukaryota > Metazoa > Chordata > Actinopteri > Siluriformes > Ictaluridae > Prietella > Prietella phreatophila. The sequence continues at coordinate 7,297,938 of JAOUWY010000048.1, read as the reverse complement.
ATGCCAAATTAAAGGTAGCAGGTTAGTGTATGTGTGAAACAGTATCAGATATCACATTAACACACAACACATGAGATGTATGCAGTATGTGTATTTCTGAAATATCATGGTTAAAAATCACATTGATCACACTTGTTTGTCCAGCACATCCCACTGATGCTCGATCAGGTTGAGATCTGGGGAATTTGGAGTTCAACACCCTGAACTCATTGTCATGTTCCTCAAACCATTCCTGAACAATTTTTAGTGTAGCAGGGTGCAGTTTCCTGCTAAAAGAGGCCACTGCCATTAAGGAATACCGTTGCCACGACTTGGTCTACAACAATGTTTAGGTATTTGAAATGTGTCAAGGTAACAACCACATGAATGCCAAGACCCAAGAACAGCTCAGATCCTTACTCTTGCCCATTTTTCCTGCTTCCCACATATCAAATTTGAGAACTGCGGTTCACTTGCTGACTAATATATCCGTGCCAACGTAATGAGATAATCAATGTTATTCACTTCACCTGTGCTTTAATGTTATGGCTATTTCGTGTACTTTTCAAATTACACTGCTAGGATCATAAAGAGGTCTATTACAGAACTTTGGAATTAAATGATAACTTTGGCCACTAGAGGGTGCTAGAAATAAAACTTTGCACAACTGCAGCAAACCGGGTTCCATTAAAGAAAGCACCATTTAATAATGTACATTGAGATTCACCAAACGAAATCTTGCTGTTACCTCGACAACTGATCCTATAAAATTAGCCTGCAAAATGACAGGTGTAGAATAGCGTTTAAATGTCGGAAATGTTTTAACTGCTGCTAAAAGTAAAATTGTAAATCAGGTATAAGCAGGGTAAGATTAAACTCAACTCAAAGATAGTTATCTAATCCATAATTCCTGCTTCTTGAGACAAGACCCTGAACACTGCGTGTTACTGTGCAGTAAACACCGTTTAAGAGTTTAAACTGTATCTCAAATAAAGTGAAAATGAAAACACTTTAGTCCACGATCTCAGCATTAAGGCAGATTTTCTGAACAGATAGTATTTTCCAGTGACGTGTCTTGAACGAGCCGACTCTATTAAAAGAGTCGACTCTTTGAGCCGACTCTTGTAGATATATCCTCAAATAGATCCTGTGGATCCTTACCGAAATTGAATCTGCATTTACGGATGCCGCGAAACTCCACAAACATATTCATTAACGCAATATTAATACCACAGCGATTAATGTATTGTGTTAGCTAATGTCAGCAAATATATAGCAGTATGTATTTTCTCGCCGAGAATAACGCTGTTTGCTTATCAAAATAGCATTATAGTCAAAGACCAAGAACGTTCTATGTTCAACAAACTTTGCTCAAACTTCAAAAGTCACAAAATGGTGGACAAAACAGCCAAAATTCACATCACTGGTATCTGCTTCCTTGTCATCGACTCGTGCCCTCATTATCGAGACACCACACCACGCTCGTTTGTTTACAACGTAAGTCGCGCGCGTACGTCGTTACGTCGACAAAAAAACACCTTCGGAGGACGTCTTGACGTAATGACGTCACGCGCCTACTCCGCAGCAGGCAAGAGACAGAGTTGAGCGATTGCTGCATAGTGTAGCTCTCAGAGCAACCTTTTGCGCTTTGTTTTTTTGTTTGTTTGTTTGGGTTGGTTCTTTTTTGGGGATATATGGTCGAAAGAACTGCACATAACGGATCGTAACTGAAAAGGACAGCTCTCAGGTGAGTGTGAACGAGCAGGCTGTTTGTGTGTAAGGCCTCCTCGGCCTGTTTGACGGGGTTCCGCCCTCCTCTGAACCACAACAAAAATACACGGCTGCGTCTAACCCCGCGGCGTACACTAACCCCGCCGCGTACACTAACCCCGCACTAAATCTAAACACGCTCTCACTCTGCAGGTTTTCCACACGTACTGCTTAGTACGCTAGTATGCGTGTTCAGAGACTGAGCTAGCCGTGACAGCCGGCGGATGTAGCTAACTTTAAAAATAACATTAAAAAGAAGCTAAATCCAGTGTTTTGATGATGTAAAGAAATAAAACGGACAACGTTGCGGGGATTAAGATAACTTTTAAACAGAAATAATGTAAGAGAATGTCATCTCTGGGCACTTTGGTTCGATATCCTCTGGCGGTGGTGCTTTAGTGTTAGTCGGCTAGCAGGACAGTTCACAACACGCCTGCCAAGGACACACGCACACACACACACNNNCACACATTGCCAAAACAAAACAGACTGCATTTTCCTTTTATCAGTCTGAGCCACGTTTTACAACACGATATTCCTTTCTTTATCTGTAGCTGCAGCTTCTGCCCATGGGCGTGGCAGCAGAGGTGGCACAGAGGGGCAAGTCGCTACTGTCTGAAACGCTGATGCCATCCCTTAAAGGAGAACGCCACCCTGAATCACGATTATACTGAAACATTTGTGATGTGATTGTGGTGCTGATGTGTTTTCTTTATTTCTGGGCACACATGGGGACGTTGGAAAGCAGTTACAGTGGTGTTCAGTAGGAGATACAAAATTTCATACATAAGAGATGAGTCAGATTTCACTGTTCGCTCCTAAAGTAACAAAAGCACAAGTGTCTTTCTCTCTCACACACACACACACACACACACACACACCATTTTCCAATAATGTTAAACGTCATATTAATCAATCCCTTCAGGGTTTCATGATCACAAAATGAACGAAAGTACGATATGCAGAGATGCTTGCAGTTTTTCAAAATGGCCGTAGTTTTGTGCCAGGGACGTGTGGTGTGACGTCGCCACAACACGGCATCCAGTCGAAGCGCTCTTCGATTCACGTGCGTCGAACACGAGTACAGTTGAAAGGTCTCGTTTACCAACCATCATCACTGCGTATGACAGTCCCATGCTATTGCGATTTTGGCAGTTTGAGTAGTTTTCCGTAAAAAAAAAAAAATACACAAAAAGCTTGCAAATTTGCATCGCAAATTTCGAAAACAGCAGCAGGAAAATCAAGCAATTTTGGTCACAGCGATCACAAAAAAAAAAACTTCTGTCTTCATCAATGAGAACTCAAATGCACTACAGACAGCAAATGTTGTACCAAAAGTCCCAGAATGCATTGTAGTTTTACGATGTGGTTGTGCTGAGTTACACCAGAGTCTCAGCTCGGCTAGTTAGTGATCTGTGAGATGACGAGTGCTGTGAAGGTGATGGTGGTATTGGTATAAAAGTTGAAGCTTTGGAAGCCGACCTGTTTCAGCTGAGTGTACAGACAAGGTGGTGAGGGAGCTTGACAGGCTGAAGGACTAAAGTGCCACTGCATCAGTCTCTTTAGGTGGAGATGATGCACGTGGCAAAGCTTACAGGCAGAGAAAAAGACTAACATATCAATTAATTTTTTTTAAACGAAAGAAATCTTGGACACATTGCTAATTATTCAAGTTAATATGCAAATCATTCAAGTGGATTTCCTTAAGATGTGACCTTGAATCTCATCTCTGACAGGCGGAGTACTGCTGTTCAAGTCATGAAAATTTAATCAATCATATCTACCCCCAAAAAAACCCAGATCTCTTGTGCAGCTTGCCTCTTTTGCCAGCCCATGTCTATAAACCTGAACACAGCCCTGTTTCTGCCTGCAACATTAGAAGAGCACACTTCTCTTACAGTTATGTGTTATTATACAGATTCCTTACTGTTTGTAAATGACTTGGCTGTGGTGATTTATTAAGGTCACATTTTTGCAAATTTGGATGTGACCGTATTTCAGACTTTGGGGTTTCAATCCTAGTTTCAAAACAAAACACAACCTTGTTCTCATTGACAAGATGAGACAAGAATAACTATGTGCATCAATTACCAAAAGGCAGCTATCCAAACCTGCTTGAAAGTGTCTGTTTATCTGTATCTCACCATATCATGTGTTGTTTTAGGACCACTCAGCAAGGTTTGTCCAATTTAGTGCAATTTCACATGTCTTGCACTTTTAACAGACATTTTCACAAATTATTAGTCTTCTACTATAAAGTCTAACAGTACTGAGTGTGTTGAAAGGATGTTCAGTATGAGCATTATAGTCACTATAATTACAGTGTCCAGGTGAGATTATCCACTCAAGCAATGGTAAGACTTGCGCATAAATTGCTTTAGGGACCGTCCACAGCAGCAGAAGATGAATCACAAGTGCTGAAGTAGAGCATCAGGAGTAATCAGAGGAACCACAGTAGTAGGAGCGTGTCAGGATCTGGAACCGTCATCATATCGGGCAGCGGGAGTACACGTACGACATGTACGTCTGGAGAGATAGAGAGAACAGATCATTAGTATGTTATGATCATACAGTGGTTCAAAAGGGTGTACAGAGTGCAAGGCAGGACTTTAGCTTTGAATGAGGCAGATTATTTCACATAAGGCGGGTCTTTGTGCCACGGTGGCATCCAGACTACAGGCTACGCCCACGTTAATCCGGATAAATTTGCAAACGCAAATATTTTTCTCTACATTTTGGCTTTCCGTCCACACTGAGACTGTTTTTTTTCTTTTTTCCTTTTTTATTTTTTTTTTGTCCAGTGAAAACAGAGCTTTCCAAAAATGCTCTCCCAAGTGGAAAAATTTGAAAATGTGGTTTTCTAGTATTGACTGAGAAAAAGGAGATGTTCAAAAACGATGGCGTACCCTTCAACTCAAACAAGATGGTGGACAATGTTGTACTGCAGTTGTTGTATCCAGTTTTGTTGGCTTTGTTAAAGATAAATGTCACTTTGTACAACCTTCAGATTGCATTTCTAAATAAACGGCTGATGGAAATGACGCAGGTCAAAGCTTCTTACGGTTTTACGCACGCACGGTATGCGGATGTAAGCGTTTTCAGGTGCTTCAGCATGGAGGAGCAATTTATGGAAAATATTTGAAAATGGAGAGAGTTTTTTAAAACGAAAATGCAGTTTTCAGATGTATCCGGATTAATGTGGGCGTAGATTAGATTATCTGACCACAAGGACAAATCTGGGGTGCCAGAGAAGATGATTAGCTTGTTCACTTGCTGCTGCTGTTGCCTTACCGTACATTTACAGTCACACTAGAAAGCGGTAAACCGACGACTCTCCAGTCCATTCATTTTCTGTATACATGCAGGATTCAGAGCTGCGATTTAAAGCGGCAAAGGAACAGTGCAGCAAGCAAAATCTGACTCTGAAATAAATAAGCAAATAAAATAAAAAACCCCAAATAAGTAAACGGAAAGTGACAAATTCAAAGGATTGGTGCGAATAATTGCATAGACCAACCCTATGGTGCAGGTTTTTATTTATTTATTTAATTTATTTATTTTATTTTCATATATATATATATATTTTTTCTTTTAATTTTTTTTTGTTTTTGGCTGCATACATAATATCAAACTGTCACTGATGGGTTAATTGTCATCCAGGCCAGACTTTTATCACACTTCAGCACTAATGCGAGAGTCATATGATCCTGTTGGTTAAAGCCCTCCTCTGTATTACGAGCACTCGCACGCTAAACCGACTGCCTCTCTTGACGGCGTTTTATAAATCAACAATCTGTGATCTGTGTGTGTGGTTGCTGCAGCCATTTTATTTCTTAAAGGGAATATTACAAGGTGAGGCTTGTTATTAAAGTCTTTTTTTGGCAGCATATCTGTTTTGTGCAATTGTAATACCAAGGTGTTGCTTTATGAAATGTAGATGCTGGTGTATTATTATTTTTTCCATCTAAACATGCTCCCTGTGCAGAGGAACCATTTATTATTGTGTAAGACATTGAATTAGATGTGCTCTGTTTGTCTGATGATGAGTCGAGGATGGAGCTTTATTAGTGGAAGTCCAGGTTCAAAGGTCATGGGTCAGTGTTTTATGGTCAGCATGGTTCAGTTAGCACTATTGGTGCTAAACAAAGTCAGTTTGAGTGTTTGAATCAGCATTGGTCAGCGGAAAGACTGCGGCTTTTCTAATTGGCTGTTCAGTGCACAAGAACAGAAATGGAAATGAGCAAAAAATACTCAACAAGACAACTTCTGCTTCAGGTAGCTCTAGTTCTGTTTTTTGTTGTAGTGAAATGGTTTTAGTTTTGAGCAGTGCATTTGAGATGAAAACAACAGTTGTATCATGTATGCTAGACCTCTGGTACACCATAGACAGGCAACTATTTCAATATATGAGTATAGTAGTTAGCAATCTGGGATAATCCTTGAATGCTTCTAATGTCTTTCATTTCACTTCATTCTTTCCTTTCCGCGTTTCTGCGAGTGCAGCGAATGAAAACAAGGACAGGAGGAATTGGGAACGACTGTACTTGCTGTCTTTTGGGGAGGACTGAGGAAACCCACATGGGCACAGGGAGAATATGTGCAACTCCACACCGACAGTAACCCAAAATCAAGATCGAACCGGGACCCTGGACATGCTGCACCACCATTTTAGTCTGTAAAAGATTTTATTCGGGCTTCTCATAGGTGCAGATCATTGGTGCAAATTCAGGCACATCGAAAGTTTTTATTTGTGCTGTTGTGGCTTAGTGGTTAGCACATAGGTTTACCTCACACACTACAAAAAAATTACTTCTGCATACGAAACACTTGTCTTTTTGCTCTAGATGCTTTCTCTCTTCTGAATTACTCTTGATGCATTTTAAGAACCGGAACCTTCTTAAAGATGTTGGATCCATGGAGGTATCAATCTGAGTGTTGGAAAATCGCACTCTGGTCTTCATGTTGAGACAACCCAGCACAGAAGACATGATGTGATTATCTTGAACAGTTCCAAACCATTGTTACTGCCTTAGTGCCATTATTCACCAAACAAGAACCGTCCCTCAGGTTCTCCACTATCCAACGTGTTGAGATTTCTGCAGCTTCACCAGCGGGAACGGTTGTGTTTTCCTAGCCGTGTGTGCATGCGAGGTCTACTACACGTGCATGTCTGATGTTGACATTATCTCCTCTGGGACTCACCTGGTGTCTCACATCAGATCAGATGACGCTCAGCCCAGCAGGTCTGCTCTGGGGTCAGTCGTTTCCCACTGCAGTGCTACAGCAAAACACTTGGGTCTCTTGTAGTTTTAAGGCAGAGACAAGATACATAAGTATGAAGTGAGTGAGCTTTTTGAGTGAACACCCAACAGGTGGGAAATCTCTTCAGCCTTAGTAGCTTGATCGTATTTTTTCAGTCTGCTCTGTATAGTTGGACTCTGTGCCAGAATGTAGCTTTGTATAAAGAGCTTGAGGCTGCCTTCATTTGTATGGAGATAAATAAAGCAAATTGGAGCGTGGGAACACTGACATGATACTTTGGAAGGTGTGTCTCACAGACGCAGGGTTATGAAGAAAGTTCTAATATGCACACATGATCAATTCTTAAGCTAACCCACTGAGAGAGATAAAGTTGCCTAAAAAGTAGCAAACGTTATATAATATATGTTGAGCCAGTGCATTAATACAGCCTTAAGGGAAATGAATGAGTTTATGGTTCTTTATACTCTTCTGACAAAGTTTTTGCCCTCAACAAAAAGTCAGCAAATCATTTGGCAAAAATCTCTGGCTGTGAGATTTCTTGTTCTGTCCTTGCATCGCAGGTTCAAGATATTATTTGTGACCGCTCTTGATTTTGCTCGCATTCTTCAGTATTTCCACATACGCCACTGACGTTAGTGCTGATGGTATGATTTGTCTTATCAAATAACTTGTTTTCTCCTTTCGGTTTTTGTTTGCTCGAATATTCAACAGTCGGATGTTTTAAATAACTCGTTGCCTTCAGGTAATGATGGTGTGAGTCTTTTTCATAAATCGTTCCTGATCGCGAACCAGCGTTATTATGGAAATAGTTTGCTGATCCATCAGCAGTGTAGTTTCTCTTCACATGGATTTTTATCAGCTGGGAATAAAGAATAGTGCTACTGGGTTTAGTGATTACCACCACAACCTCTAGATGTACAGTACTTCTTTTTAAAGGAAAGGGTAATAGTAAGGAATAACACCTCATGGACCATACACATAGGGATGATGTGCAGTAGTAGCTCAGTGGTTAAGACTTTGGACTTTGGACTGCTTCTCGGAAGGTCGTGAGCTCAAATCCCAGCACTGCCACTGCTGGGTCCTTGAGTAAGACCCTTAACCTTGTACAAATGCCAAATGTAAACGTGATACAGCTATGACGTTACCTATTGTATTCGTATATTAGCACAGTTTGAAACGTGCTGCACTGCTTAAGCCACAGTGATTTGCCAACGTTTATAATTTTTTATTTCTTAACGAAAGGCACATAACACTTTTTAAAGGTTTACATTTAATGTTGTGAAACATCTGCAAGACAAGTTAGTTCCTCTTAACACTTACGTTATAACATCGCGGAACAGCATCTCCTTTTATTTCTTTGAGACAAAAGACACAGCTTGTCAGTTTACAGAGAAGCCAGAAAGCATAAACTCCTCTGTCCTGAAGACTTTCTTTCCCATGCTGGGAAACCTTACACACTTCCCTAACTGTTTCAAAGCACTGATACCTGAGACGTCTTCCATAAATCTTTCATAAATGCCTCCTAACGATAAGCTTCACCAACACATGTTGGTTTTTTTTGTGTGTAAAACACCACCATAATTCTTTTAAAATCTTTATTATTAGGCTTAGATTGTGTGGCATGTCTGTCATACAAGTCCCTGTGTATGCGTTATCCAATGTTTACAAACAAGTCTATTAATATAAATCTACCTTTCATGTTACAACTGACTGACCAATCAGATCTGAGAATTCAGACATGCTGAGGTATAAGGATAATTATTCCATGATCCTAAGTGCAGAATGTGTCAATCCTGGTTAGCTTTTTATATAGATTGTGTAATGACCACATTTGAAGCTCCTGCTCTTGCCATGTCTAGACGTTCTCTATTGATGATTTTTCTTTTTGTGTGTTTCAGTGCTGACGATTATTCACGAGATTGAGATCCAGCAGAGAAACTCTCTGGAGAGCAACGCCTCCTCTCCAAACCCGTCCTCCCTCATAGGGGCCATGGTGAGTGTGTGCTCTATACAGGTCCTTGTGTTGAATCAGGATGATCCGTTAATACGTATGGATCTTAAGGAAAACAGTGCATATCTTTACACGTGCATGCATTTCAGGGTGAAGAGGAGCAGCCCAGCCCAGAGGCCGGGAGTCCGGATGTGGAAAAGGAACATCTGCAGGCAAGATAACGTCTGCAAGCAGATATACACTCGCCATCCACTTTAATAGGAACACCTGTGTACGGAAACTGTTGACCTACTGGGATTTTCATACACAATGGTCCCTAGAGTTTATAAAGAAGTTTTACAGCGGCAGTTTCTGAAATCTCTCACTGAAGACCATGCCACGGTTAAAGACACTGAGATCACGTGTTTTCCCCATTCATGTTTCATGTGAACGTTAACTGAAGCTCTTGACCTGTATCTGCATGATTGTGTGCATTGTAACTGCTGCCACATGATTGTCTGTTTGGAATCAGCAGGTATACAGGTCTTCCTATTAAAGTGGATGGCGAGTGTAAATACATATGTTCATCTTTCTTAACATTCTGTTTTAATCATTGTATGTGGGGGTGGGGGTGTGTGTGTGTGTGTAGGTCCCGTTTCCGGTGCTGCATGGCGAGTGTGTGGAGTATGTGGAAAACACGGAGGAGGTCGTCATCGCCTTGTCTAGCTACCGCCTTCACATCAAGTTCAAAGACAACGTTGTAAACGTGAGTCTCTTTTTCAAAAGCCTTTGTTCCATTCATGTCTGTGGTTTTTGTTTTAGCGGACTGATAAATGTGTGGGAAAGACGGAGCACGTTTTTATTTTTTTGGTTTATTTTATACGTTTTGAAAGGCTCCAGGCAGATGGTGCGAAAACGGCATTCATCAGACGAATACGTCTCTCTAAAAGCCTGCAAATCCTCTCCCATTGAGTCTGTCATGTCGAAATGTATGTGACCTTTATATCGACTTCCTCTTCTAGCTCACATTCATCTCTTATCGCTCTCCATCCCTCTCATGCTCTCTCAGGTCCCTCTGCAGCTCATAGAGAGTGTGGAGTGTCGAGATTTGACTCAGCTTCACCTCACCTGTAAGGACTGTAAGATTATCAGGTGTGTATTAGTGCCTTCCGCCATTCGTGTTTTAATATTAAAGACATTACAATTCTCAGTTGCATGTCTGCACTCGAGTTGTACCATGTGTAGCTACAAATTTGACTAAATAGATCGTCCGTGCTGTATTTTGCAGCGTATACCGATAATCGAAACAGCACATGGTGCTTCAGGCTGTAACCCAGTACCGTGCTGGAACTTGTAACTTCCTGAAAGTTCGATCCGTCACCAAGTGTAAAGTGACCACTAATACAGATACTGGTGCACATTATATTTACTAAGACAATTCAAAGAAGTATACTCTTCATGCCCTGCATACTTGAAGTATGAGTCATGTTTTTCTGGTATCAAAGTGCTGATCTAGTTTAGATGTTGAGATATGACCATGATAGTTAAATGTGATGTGCAAGATCATACGTAGTGATTTGTTCAGATGAATTTGAAGAATTTAAGAAAGTTGCCTAACATTGTATAGATTGTGTTTAAAGTAGAAGGCATACACTAGGTTTAGAGCTACTTAAAAACTAAATTCATTTGTGAATTAAAGCTAGTGAGTGTTATGAGAGTTCTGTGCCCTTAAAATAGTCACTGGCTAAAAAACCCCTTGCTGTAAGTGTTGATGAATGGTTATTTGGTTAACAGCTAGGAGAGCAAGATAAAGGGCATGTTTAATATGGTGTAATTGAGTATTGGTTTTGTAGCAATTTTCTTGTTATATATTCTTGTTTTCATGTTCTAGAGGAATGATTAAACGATTTAAAAAGTATATCATTTTGCATTGAGAGTTCATGGTTTGGTTATTTATTCAGAAACTCTCAGAACTCGAAAGGGTTCACAAACTTTCAAGCACCACTATAGCATTAGAGTCTTTTGGTAAGAAGTTTGACCGGAAATTCATTGCTCATGTGCACAGACAATCGATCAATATACTCCCTACGTCTTGGATTAGTTGACGTCTATTTTATACTCGGGTTCAGTATTCGTTTTAACCGAGCATTTCAAATTGAATATATATTTCAGATTTTTTTTGCACTTTGGGATCATACTTGCTGGTTAATGTTCAGTCATGTCTCTAAAGGTTTTGTGTGTGGTGTCTAGAATGAACCTGAACACTGTTCTGTCTGTCCCCAGATGTGAGTTCAGCTCGTCGGATCAGGCTCAGGACTGGCTGCGGCGTCTCACTGCAGCTCTACACCCTCCCACTCGCCTTGACGAGCTCTTCGCCTTCGCCTTCCACACCTGCAGCGCCAGCGTACCAGCTGAGCGAGACCTGCATGATGAGATTTGCCACGCTGGTACAGGTTACACAACACATCAGCGCACACACATATTTACAGGACTTTAGACTGATTTCTCTCACTTTGGGTTATTGGGAGGAAATCCGCCTAGGGAATCGCTGCATTATTGAAAGAGTTTAGTCTGGATTTACAGCACTAATTTGTGAAGTTGACCCTTATTGGTTCATTGAGGTTTTTTTTTTGGATGTCCTCCAGGAGAACACTTGAGGAACCGATTTAAGTATGAAGTGTGCAGGATGGGCTTCGACACCCACAGTGCCTGGAGAATCTCTGACATTAACAACAATTACAGGTGACTCTCTTTCTCATTCAGAAGGTCACTAGTTCAGTGGAGAGGTTTGTACAAGGAGAAAAAACATTCTTACTTTAAAGATTCGGCATCAGTGTACAAAATGTCGATATGTTTGAAGGCTTATGCATGAAATTATTATTTTTTTCGCCATCAATAATTCACAGTTACAACATTCTTACCGCAAAATAAACTGCTGTAAAAATGCTTTTCAGTTAAACTGGAACTGTTCATTCTGTAGCATTCAAATGTAAGTGAGCCTCTAATGTTACAGTGGCACATACAGAGCAAACTTTAGCAGCAGCTATTCACTTAAAGCACAGAAGGTTGTCACTTTGTTGAGAAATCGCACAGAGGTGATCGTTACTTTTTAATAAAATTAATGTCTAGGAAGATGTTGCATTTCTGTGGATAAAGAAAACAACACTGTTGTTCATGCAGGAATAATTCGCACACGCAAAACTTAAATGACTTTCTATTGTGTATACATTCTCACTACAAGGGGTAAAGCATGATCACATTATAGATCCTATGTAGCGCACTGCAAACCCTCTGTTTCTTGGAATTCAGCCACAGAAAAAGATCGAGTACAAGAAGAGCCTAGACACAATACTTCGACACAAGGCGTTGTTTAGCCAAAAGGTTTAAGAAGCTTGTTTAAAGTTATGATAGGCAAAATGTGGTGTTGGAAATTCAAATGGTTTAATTTGAATATGTAAATATCACGAACACCTGAATAGTATTTGAACAGTGACCTCATACCAAAGCCCTAACAAAAACACAATACGCCAAGACAAAAACGATAATATTGTAAAAGTTTTAAAACCATAACAGGGGTTCCATCAGAAATGCATAAAGAATGGATTTATAATCTCATGACGTCTTCAGATGAAATTTAATGGAATCATGAGGTGTCTAGAAATTTCCACCACTAATGGAGAGGTTATAAATGATACTATATATAAACAGAATATATGTTTAACAAGGGAGATTTCTTGTACGTGTTGTATTATGTGTCTTGAATGTGTTTCTTTCTTCAGACTCTGTGCCAGTTACCCTGAGAAAGTTTTGGTGCCGAGCTGGGTCACAGACACAGAGCTAGAGAACGTGGCGGCATTCCGATCCTGGAAGAGAATTCCAGCTGTTGTTTATAGGTGTGTTGCTCATTTGAAACCTTTATTTATTTCTTTTCATCACTGCAGAGATGACTTAAATTCCTGCATTTTATACTGAATTTCATTTTGCCTTAGACATCAGAGCACGGGCGCTGTGATTGGTCGGTGTGGGCAGCCTGAGGTGAGCTGGTGGGGCTGGAGGAATGCAGATGATGAGAACTTGGTGCAGTCCATCGCTAAGGCCTGTGGCATGGACCGTGCAGCCGTTAAACATCTGAGCAACGGCTCCTGTTTCCACAACAGTTCAGGTGCGTGTAGGAGCTGCTTTCTTACCACTAATTTGATTGATGTTTGGTTGATGTTGAACTCTGGCTGACTTTCACTGGTATGTCTTAGATCCTGACATAACCAATGGCAATGAAGAAGAGGAGCCAACTACCCAGCCTCATCAAAAGCTACTGATACTGGATGCCCGGTCATACGCTGCCGCTGTGGCCAATCGGGCCAAAGGAGGTGGCTGTGAATGCCCAGGTACACACGCCTACTTGTTTTGTTTACTGCTTTTACTACACTATATTATAGACTGTATGAGACAGTTCACTGGCGGACATATGGACGGAATAAAGTGTAACTTAACCTGCCGAGTGTTTTTTAGACAAGTCCTGCCCCTTAATAAAAAAAACAGCAAACTACCAGCATAAGCTGGAGGAAATCCAGTTTTATTGACATGCGCAGATAGAGGGCACCGCTGTCTCTGTGACAGTTCCTTACGTTATCCTGACACATTATCAGAAAATGATTACAGAGGAAATTTGGTTTAATGGTAATTAGCTACATGGGATTATTCTTGAAAATAGTGCAGACTATGAGCTCCTTATTCCATAACACATCATTCATTTAAAGGCAGCACTCTGGCTAAATACTTACGCTAACCGTCAGGAAAGCTAGCTAAAAAGCTAATCTGCAGGGAGAATCCTAAATGGCTTCCTATCATAGACCTGATAAGTTTCATTCATTTTGTGTAGGAGCTCCTTATTTTAATACTGGTATGAGAAATATTCCAAAAGAGCTGTCTTTTTTTTTCTTTTTTTTCTTTAGTAAACTAAAAGCTGAACCAATTAACAATTATTGACAGTTACATAGGTGTTTTGAACTCCTATATTAACTGACACCCTCTGAAAGCCCCGCCCCCTTCACTTCTCACAAAATTTCCCTGAACTGAACAGCACTTTCTGTCAAGGTAAATGGAGAGTGTTTTGCATTCATTAATGTGAAATACAATCGATCAATCTGTTTGATAGTTAACATCACTATACAGGTGCAGCTCAAAAGAAAAGTTTATTGTGGAAAAGTTACTTTTTTCCTGTATATGAAAGATCCACTTTTTGAATTAAATTACAGGGAAAAAAAAACTTTTCCACAATATTTAATAGTTTTTTAGATGTACCTGCATATCAGTAATATATAAAAGCATAGTGTGTTTGTTTAATTGTTTACTCCCTCCTCCTTCAGCAGGACTAGACATTATTCCTCTTCAGGGTTGAAATGCTCTGCTGTTGGCCATGCATTGCACTACATGTAATATAAAAGCCATTATGATTTGCCCTATGTAGTGCACATTTGTGGGAAGCCATTTGGGATTTAGCTTAACATGCGGTCTGAGGAACACCGTTATCATAGAAGCAGTCGTAAACGAGGTTGGTGTCGTCAGCATTGTTCTGGGAATGCATGTGTGGTATCTCGAGCAACTTCAAATCCTTGTTTGAATCATTAGCTTGGCTCAGGTCAAGCAGACAGGTGGACTGACTTTACTGTACAGACTTTCACAATATTCTGTACGTTATTAACGTTTTATGTTCTGAATCAGAGTTTATTTCGAAGCTGAACTATGTGAACAATTCTACTGCGATCTGGTTTTGTGCAGAGTACTATCCAAACTGTGAGGTGATGTTCATGGGTATGGCTAACATCCACTCCATCAGGAGGAGCTTCCAGTGCCTAAGGGCTCTCTGTGCACAAGTGCCAGACCCTGCCAAGTGAGTGTGCTGCCTTCACATTCCTACAGCTTTAAAACAAAAACCACCAGAGCTGGAATACACTCTGGTGAATACATGCAAACAGATTGCATAGTTTGAATGCTATTCGATTTTATTTAATTAATTAATTTTTATCATATTTGCAAGAAATCAACAAATGAATACATTTATTCACACATGATTGAATACTAATTATTTGAAGTAATACAAATTCCACATTCCCTATATAATACAGTTGCTTCTCTAAGTATTTATCATTTTAGAAATGTGCCACATTTTGTCGTCTGCACAAGGTAAACCATATTACTGAAGTAGGGAAAAATCAATATATGTTGCAAGATTATTTACAAATGATTCAGAATGCTGCAGCGCGCCTCGTCTTCAACCAGCCCAAGAGAACCCATGTCACACCCCTCTTCATCTC
>JAOUWY010000048.1:7270019-7282583 GCA_025728095.1 Prietella phreatophila | reverse complement strand
TCTCTGCTCGATATATCGCTTTGCTTATTGTAAGTCGCTTTGGATAAAAGCGTCTGCCAAGTGAATAAATGTAAATGGAAAATTTGTGATTGCGCAAGTTTTCACACCTGTTGCCATCAAAAGTCACATAAATAGTTTAATGGAGTCAACCTGTGTGTAATTAGTGTCACATGAACGTAATATAAATACACCAGAGTTTGGTAGCGCTATGAAAGTAAAGACTGGGACAAAATTCTGGAAAGGATCAAGCAGGATTTGGTGATTTATTGATGAACGGAATGAATATGGTACAACTACGACTCTGAAAGAAGGCCATCCACCAGAAGTCAGATAAACAGCCACGTGTAGACTAATGACATAAAATCCCAATTACAGGTCCAGGTTGTAACACTACAAAATGTGGAATAGTTCAAGGTTGTTGAATACTTATGAAACCCACTGTGTGTGTAAATCTTTCTTTTGTTTCTTTCCTACCTGTCTGTCTCTCCCAGTTGGCTGTCTGCTCTAGAAGGCACTAAATGGCTACAGCATCTGTCTCTGCTGCTAAAGGCATCTCTGTTAGTCGTGAACGCTGTGGATCGGGACAGCAGGCCCGTCCTGGTGCACTGCTCTGATGGCTGGGACCGCACGCCGCAGATAGTGGCTCTGTCCAAACTGCTGCTTGACCCCTACTACAGAACTGTGGAGGTGAGTACACACACACAGTTAGACAGAAATCTTAGCACGGATCCTAGACATGTCTAGGATGTCTCATGTTTTCTTATGTACTTTTGCTCTTTTAATCATGTAATTATTTAGAAGCCTATTGGTTATCCTGCTACTACACACTAGACCATGTTAAATGAACATTTGAACCTTGCAGAGAGGCAACCTATTGAAATTAGCCTTTAAGAGCCTTCGTGGGCGTGGACGAATTCCTGGCATTTTTTCCATTCATGGTGTGCTGTAACATACTTTCGTGTCTCTTCTTGCCCAGCTCTATTGTAAGGGAAAGTTGTTTTTAGTGGCTAAACAGTTTCACTCGTGTACCTCATTAATCCACTAAATATTATACGTGTGGTTTAATTAATTGCTTATGTTTTAGTGACCAAGAAACTACCCGTTAGCATCTCTACATCTAAAAACGGCAGACTGTGTTAATATGCAATACACAAATGCCTTCATGTACTTTCCACACTGATGGATAGCCGGCTTGACGTGCCGGTATAACGTCACTGAGACTCAGATACTGAAGTTCCACTCGTGTCTATCATTCATCTAAAAGGAGTTCGCTGTTTTAAAAATAATGTTTTTGATCAAAGTGGTGCTACCTCATACCAGTTAACACACGTGTGATAAGTTAGCTAGTTACAGTTGCATGTATATAGTGCTTTTCTAGATACTCAAGCCTTTACATTGTATGGGACGGGGGATCCTCAACCACCACTAGTGTGTAGGATCTAACTGGATGATGCGACGGCAGCCATAGTGCGGCAGAATGCCCAACAGACACCAGCCATTAGTGGAGAGGAGAGAGTGATGCAGCCAAATCAGGAATGGGGATTATTAGGGGGCCATGATAGAGAAAGGCCTATGGGGGAATTTCGCCAGGACACGGGGGTTATACCCTACTCTATAAGGTTTCTTTGACAACACAATATTGAAGAGGCACACCAAAAGCTCCTTAAATATATTTCCACCTTCTAGACTTGGTAGTCATTAGTAAACAAACTCGGTGACTGTGTTTTCTTTAATCTCTGTAGGGTTTCCAAGTATTGGTGGAAACTGAGTGGCTGGATTTCGGACATAAGTTTGCGGACCGCTGTGGACATGGGGAAAATGCCGAGGACGTGAACGAGCGCTGTCCCGTCTTCCTGCAGTGGCTGGACTGCGTGCACCAGCTGCAGAGGCAGTTTCCCTGCTCTTTTCAGTTCAACGAGGCCTTTCTGGTACCAGACGCCACCTACTGTTCCAACTGTGCAGGCACCTAATTCAGGAGCAGATTATTTGCTTATCATTTAATAAAATAAAGCATTTAATCAAATGGATTTTCTTTCTGAAGATACTGGAAGTAGCGGTTGTTACTTGGCACTAACTGTCGGTGTGTGTTATGCAGGTGAAGCTGGTGCAGCACACCTACTCGTGTCTGTTCGGGACATTCCTGTGCAACAGCGGGAAAGAGCGAGAGGAGCGAGGTGTACTAGAGAACACCTGCTCCGTCTGGTCTCTGCTTCAGCCATCTAACAGAACCTTCCACAACATCCTGTACTCGCCGCACTCGGAGACGGTACTGCGTCTGCTCTGCATTTCTACCTGTTTCGCTGCGTGTTAGTGGGCGTATTCATAGGATGGCTCTGCTCAGTGGTGGACAGCATACATGAGACACACCTGTAGAACATTTTAAATACACAGCATTCAGTAAAAATTAACAACATAGCTAACAGATTAACACTCGCAAGACTGTTGCACATCTGGGCAGGGGATTGTAGAGAGTAGGCCTACACGATGCTTTGGGGCTGTTTTTGTTTTCTGTGTTGCGTGTCATGAAAATGAGGAGCATAGTCGTCGTGATCAAAAATAGTTTGAAACCTGTTAACTCTTGTTCTTGCATGACCGAAGAATACTGTTCTTTCAGTAGTCATATTTCCATAGATTTTATTTATTTATTTATTTTTTATCCTAGCCCTGTCTGCTATTGTACATCCCATATTTATGCTTTGTGATGAAAATCCAGTCACTAAATTTGAACTTCCCCTGGCTGTTGACCCTACAAACCTCTTCGCTAAAAATTTAAATGAGCACTACACCTACACAGCTTATTTATTTGCTGTACTAACTTGCATTATTTTCCATGTATCACTAAGTTTAACGATGCACTTTCTTAGACCGTGGCGTATTTGTACTGTTGTGAGGATTTGGTTTTTTTGACAGAGATTTCAGTGTACTATTGTCAGTCGTTCTTTACAAGACTGTCTCCTAAATGCTATAAATGAAAAGCCACAAAAAAAGTATGGACCAATTGGTAATTGCACAGCTTGTTTTGCACTCCTCAACATTAGGGTCTGTTTTTGTCCCCATATTCCACTTCACCTCCAAATCACCTTCTTGCAGAGAGTGAGAGCTGAGGCATGATTTCTCCTCTTCTCTTCTCCTCTCCCCACTTTTTGAACTGACTCTTGGCTAAGGCTGGCTGTAGCATCACTAGGATTTAAACTATCTCATCAATAAGGCACAATCTAAGAATTGACCTTTTATGGAAATGCACTAATCTGATCTGCTGTCGAACTGCTGACCGTGTTGGAGATGTTGGCTAGTTCCTTTTGGTGTATTTAGAAATCCTACGGTGATGTTGAGCTTACGGTGGCTGTTTGAAAAGCAAAACGAGCGTGCGGTCGCTCTAACCCGTCCGCGTTTTGTCTGTTTGGTCCGTGCCCTGGCAGGTGCTACACCCGGTTTGCCACGTGAGGAACCTAATGCTGTGGAGTGCAGTCTACCTGCCTAATTCTGCCCCCTGCTTGCTTTGTGAGGAGTCCTGTGCTTCTTATTCCAGTGCTTCAGCGTCACCCGAGGACACGCCTCCTGGCAGGTAAGTGCACCGGTAGCTCAGTACTCTCTTTGTTGTTATTTTGTGGGGTGTTTTCTATGCTCTACTATTCTATTATTGCAGGATCTGCAAAGTCCTGAACCCACTCATCATACATATTGCCCTTCTTGAGTAGAGACAGGTGTAAGCAGGATAAACACAAAATAAAAATACATGTCCTCAGTTTCTCACCACTCCGGTCATCTGGTAAAATATTTTTGTCGGTTTCTACTCTGATTGATGCGTTTCAGCATTTGGAGTCCATCGTTATATTAAAGGTCAATTCACCGCAGATGTGTTTGGAATTTTGAAGACACAGCAAGATGTGCATACTTTTTATCTAGCGTTTCAATCCATGAGAGGTCCGTGTAAAAGGCACATGTTCAAACACGAGCCTGAACATCCTGTTGTGTCTTTTGCTTGCGCTTATAAGTGAAGCATGCGCTGTGGTTTATGATGTCCCGCTGTCTTTTATTCCACGCAGCTGGCCCATCAACTATTTCTATCCCTTGATTTACTGACACTGGAATTAGTTTCATTCGAATATACTATCGCTATTGCTAGTTCCAGTATTATTTATTTATTTGTTTGTTTGTTTAGTTATTTATTTTCACAAATTGGTGCCATATTTGGCTTGTAGGCCTCGAGTTTTACTCCAGTGTAAAATCTCAAATATATATTGTAATAGCCAAGAAACTACAAGAATTGGTTTAGGAACATCACTGCATGCTGACTTGCGTTGGAAAAAATGCTTATTTTGAAGCACCACCATGTCCTCCTGCTATCCCAATTATCCCAATGGCTAACTAGCTAATTGCTTAATATTGTATTTATTAGTTACTATTTTAGTTATTTAGTTGCCAGACATGAATGGGACCTTAGTGTCCTGAGTGTCATGTCCTTAAAGATTTATTTAACAGTAGCCAAGCCTGTCCTAATATACCAGAACATTTCATTCATTCTTCTTACTTTATTCTGGTCAGGGTTGTAGCAGATCCCGAGTCTATCCCAGGTGCTCAAGGAGGTAAAC
This sequence comes from Prietella phreatophila, assembly GCA_025728095.1. Classification (NCBI taxonomy): domain Eukaryota; kingdom Metazoa; phylum Chordata; class Actinopteri; order Siluriformes; family Ictaluridae; genus Prietella; species Prietella phreatophila. The sequence goes on along the minus strand of JAOUWY010000048.1, from coordinate 7,277,991 downwards.
CATAACAATAAAAGATCATTTCTTTTATAACAAATATTAACTAGGTTAAATAGCTAGACAGACGAAGGTGCCGTTTTCTGGGCACCATTCTATGACTAATTCATATATGTTGAGCCTCCAAATCAATAATGCTTCAAATCATGTTTATAAGGAACCGGCATCAGCCATCCAATTGTATTATAATGGAGCTGACTTTTTGTTTTGTTTTGCATATCTGAGCGATAACTCTTCTATACATGAACTCAACAGATCTGTTTACTTCCTACAGACTGCCAAAGACTCGTTCCTATGACCACCTCCTGACTGCTTGCGAGGGAACAAATCTGTTGGCTTCGAACCGTCGCTGCAGTGATCCCAACCTCAACGAGACGTGGCAGGAGCACCTTCGATCAGAGGCGCGAACGGCAGAAGCACAACCAGAGGAGAACCTTGAGCAAGCAGCTTGTTTTTTGTCCCATCATCCTGATATGACTGGATCGGACGAGAGGCTCCCAAACGAGGGATTACTCAACGGTGTGGAGCATGTGGACTCTCAAACAGAAAACGGGATTATTTTAGTGAACCAGGGTATGGATTCCGACCCAGTTGTTAGCACACGCTCTGTAGCGGAGCTGCCCAGCGAGGTCCCTGAACAGAACGGTGAGGATTCAGTGTGTGACGAAGCGCTAAAACATTCCTTGGGCCAATCAGTCACCTCTTCATCGTCGCCTCATCCTGGACACGTCACTAACAGCCAGGAATGTTTCTCTGCTAAAGAGCGTCTCTGTTTAGCTAATGACCTGAAATCTCACCCCGCTTCACCACAAGAAGACTCTACAGAACCATTAAACACACCCAGCTCACTCCATTCACCTTCGCAGCCTCTGTCTCCGAAGCTGAATATCGACAGCTCTCTGTGTAACACAGGGAGTTCACAAAACTCCCTGAGCCGCCAGACGTCCACAGCGAGTGCCGGGTCCCTACAGCTGGGCTGTTCTGGACGAGTGCTGGCTCAGGGGGCTCACCTGGGTGAGGATGGGCTCAGCGTGCACAGGGACGTTGTACAGGTGCGGCTCAGGCAGATGGAGGCGGGCCATCAGCTGCAGGTGGAGACACTGAAAAGGCAGGTGCAGGCGTTGTGGAACAAGCTGCACGTCAGTGGAGAGCTGGTGAGAACTCGAGCACACACACACACGCACACATCTACCTATCTATTATATCTGTAGCATGTGTGTGATTACCACTGACAAGAAATATCACTTTTTCCCCCCCGTGTTCCTGTTTTACTTTTAACTCGCTTGTAATAGAAGTGAGCAGATGTTGCAATCTGTTAATAAACATTTATTAACAGAAATCCATATTTTCCTGAAGTCTTCAGTCAAAGGTACTTGTAAATGAATCTTTGACTCTGTATGATGTCAAGGATGGAACTCCAATTTTTTTTTTCCTCCAGAGGGAGGAATTATTTTCTAATGACCGCACACGCCGAAGTGTTTTATTCCTCAAATACAACCTAAATTTGGCAATGATTACAGTATTTAATTAAAGTATGACATGCTATTGACTACAGATGGCGTGACATCACCTTTTTTTCTTTTCCAATACTGATACTGAAACTCATCCAATATTTAAAAACTACTAATCTTTTCTAACTGAAGCGTTCACACAAAAATGACTTGCATTGTAAGTATAACAAATATATTAAGATTTAACGTATAAATGGATAAACAAACAAAAAGGATAAACAGTCAAGTCTCTTTATATGTAAACATTTCCAGTTCCAGAAATGCATTTTTAAATTTAATCCTCGCCATTTGTTACAGGATCTGATTTGTTTTCTCCGATGTCCGATCCACCATTTAAAACAATATTTTATTTATTGCTGGTATCAGCCCTAAATGAATACTCCGTATCGGATCTGTGCCATCTTCACCTTTAACCATTTTTGTTACATTTAATGTTGTGGAGTTTCCCCACTACATTTTTGTTATTAAGACAAAAACAAACAAAAAACCACAAAATATCAACTTAACGAGAAACTGTACCATGAAGGTTGTTGAACAAACTCAGGGTTATGGGATTAGTTTTGAGTTTACAAAACCAAACCAATCCATTTAGGCTTTATTGGTACCGTGACGCTGGTTGTCAACATACTCTGTCAGCTGAAGCTTTGTGTACACATAAACGCGTGACGTTGGCACTGAACAGCCAGTAGCATTCAACAAGGGGGGCGGGGGGTCGGGAGCAGGAGTGCATACTTCCAGTTGAAATCAAGAAATTATCCTGTGGAAATATGAGGAATTTAAACCTAAACTAACCGCAAAAAGCAACACCACGGGTGCCAACGCTCGGGAACATTAATGATTGTGTAAATGCGCAAGTTTACTTTTATAGGTTCACAATGAAAATAAACTGATTGAAAATGCATAACCCCAACATCTTTCATGTCATTTCATTAAATCTAAATGTAAATTGTTTAAATTAAATGTTTCTTTGCGAAGTGCTCTTATTACAGTTTGCTCTGGGAAGTTGAATTAGCTGCTTATGTGTCACTTTGCTCACAGCTGATTGGTCCAATTTGGGTGTGAGTTCTCTTACCCAGAACATCATTCCCCCGGAGCAGGTCAGCCATGAAGCGCAAGTTACTATGGTGATGAACACTGGTAAATACTGAGCCACTTTCATGGTACCCAAAACGCAGGGTTGGTACAAACTAAACTGACACTTACCTGGCTAGCCACCTAAACCGGCTTCATGGTACAGGCTCCAGAAAGTGCTTCCATAATGTGTCTAAATATATTCATTTATTAGTAGCCTTCGATTATATGGATTGTCCTGTATGTGCACTGTGCATCAGTGTTAGAACATTAATATAAACACTGTATAGAACACCTTAACATAAACCTGTGTTTTGAACTATAGCTGGAAATTCATCATAACTTTGATGTCTGTCTCATGCTGAGACTGTATTGTTCAACTGTAGTTTAGTTTATTTTTAACCGAGTTTAACCGCCGCCCTTAGACTTGGCGTTATAATCAGGTTTCCTGCTCTTTTCTCAGTACGGAAAAACGTGTTCAATCTTGTCTGTGCCAATCACACATGCACAACAGATGGAGGATGGAGATGTGACTGAAAACACTGGAGTATTCCTATTAAACCAGTACATACAAACAAAACTAATACATGCATCACAATTCTGAGGCAAAAATACTGATCTAGATATTTTTGTTGTTTATGCTTGAGTTCATTAATTAAGGAATAGCTCCACATGAACAGAGATATAAACCACTGTTTTTGTCCAGACTCCTGTACCAGACGGGGAGAATAACGTGGAGGCTGTGCATCTGTCTCACTGTGGCAACGAGAGCAGCTGGGAAAACGAGGAGCAGCACGACAAACGGGTATGAGCAAGGGATGAGTGAAAGGAGTGTGATTAGAGTTAGACAATGGACTGTAGGTAGGTCTGGATCCAAAGAATTTTTATGTGAAGGTTAGTTAATGTAGTTGATGGATATCAGTTGTACAGACACTGCACCAGTGATCATATTCCACTACAACACAGAACGAACCTCGCTGCCCTTCCACATGAACACCTCAAATACCTCAAGTCTACTGGGAAGAAATCCTGCCCTCCTAATATTAAATATTAATATTGTTAAGAATTGTGTTATTGTTCAAATCTAATATCTGTCGGCTGGTGCAGTGGGTAGCGTTGGCGTTTCACGACTCTGTGCGGAGTTGTGCATGTTGTTGTCCTCGTCTCCACATGGGTTTCTTCCAAGTCCTCTGGTTTCCACCCACCTCCCAAATACCTTCCAGTAGGTGTATTGGCAACTCTAAATTGTGTGCGAATGGTGTGCCCTGCAGTGAACTAGATTTTCCACCCTAGCATGCATGCCTGTGATTGACTACAGATCTACAGGATCAAGTGGTTCTGACTTTTTCTGTTTGAGCTGTAGTATGGAGCAGTGGGAGTCATTTAGTTCAGTGAGTCATTTAACACCGTAAGAATAAGAGCTCAATTAAGACTATGCTTTCAAGTAAATTCTTGAGTTTGTGCAGCTGGACTGAGGAGGAAGGAGCCCCCCAAAGTAAAACAAAAACATGGCGACTGCTATTTATGATGAGAAACTACAGCACATTAATGGGACAGTTCTTTGGAATAAAAAAAAAGTGTCTTGTAAGCAGTTTACAATACTTCCAGCTTTAAGGCAACTCACAGACTTATATTAGTGCCATCATTTATGCACATGTAGGCAGACACGTAGTCCAGTCAGTTTCCTCACCGTTCTATATTAACGCGTTGCTTTTATAAGCAGCTGGAGCCATAGTAACAGTTCAAGTAGAATACAGTAGCTAAACTCTCAGCTTTTATTAGTAGAGACCGTTCTCTCTCTGTCTATATTATAATTTACTTAAATAGTCTTAAGTATTAAGCAGTCTTATCACACTACTTTATTTCTGTGTATGATTTAGAGTGGGCAGATATGCACTTATATTAGCACTTTTTTAACCTTGGCAGTTTAACACTGGTTCTCATTCACACACACACACACCCCATTGGTAGCAGAGTTGCATGCAAGGCGCTAACTTGCCATCAGGAGCGACTGGGGGTTTAGCCAAAGTCCACTTTGACATGTGGAGTCACGTGGGCCGGGAATCGAAGCACCGACCCTACGATTAGAGGACAACCCGTTCTACCACCTGAGCCACAGCTGCTCTCTCTATCTTTATAATTCTAGATCTAATATATAAATTATACATTTTTATCCGTTCAGTTCAATTTTGCACTGCAAACGTCAATGACCGCAACTGGCCATAGTATAAACGGGATAATCCCCGGCTCAGTGTGCGTTACACGATTTCAACGCACACCACGGAGCCAAACATGTTCTTCACCTCTCCACGTTCTTTGCCTCCAACTTGTGCATTAAAATCGCATAAGGCATGCCTACAGTAGCTGTGGATTATCCCGTACTTAATGTATACACACATTTTCCATGGTGAAGCGTTCTGTGAGGATATGTTTATCTCCTTAGCATTTTTGGAAGGAGTCTCCAGTGTCAGCACTTTAAGTCAGAGGAAAAATTGGAACAACATTTCAGACATGGAGAAAAGTGTTTTTCTGTAACAAGCTCTGTGTTTTCTGTTATTAACAAAGTGAGTGAAGGAGAATTTGTTCACATGAACGATTTGTGTGTGTGTGTGTGTGTGTGGTAATAAATGAGATAATTGTAAGTCACTCTGGACAAGGGCGTCTGCCAAACGCTGTAATGTAATGTAATAAAGAGATCGTGATGGTGTGTTCTCTGCTCTTCCAGGTTCCTCGGTGGTATTCCGATCACCTTCCAACACACTGCTACAGATGTGAGAGCAGGTTCTGGCTAGCTGCTCGAAAACAGCAGTGCAGGTGAAGATGGTGTCTGATCTCACTCTAGTACACGTTCTCTGTTTGTCCTTTACATGTTGCACCTCGGAGCACTCCTGTTTGCTAATCCTGGCCATGCTAAAGAAAAAGTGGCCAAGTGGTTTCAGTCTAATCTCTATCCATCACTTGTCTAAAGTATGTGTGATTCACCACAGGCATAAATCTGAACATCTCCCTGTCGCAAAGAACAACAACCTGACATAGAAAACAAAACTCATGTATAACGGAAGTTGTTCGGTTCAATCAGTAAATATTTTAAAAGTGTGGCACTGTGACAAGAATTCAGAACTAAAAACATTACACTCAAACATGAGAGAATTTAACGACTGCCCTCAGACCCTTTTCCCCCTCCCCCACAGGGAACTTGTCATTTCTTGTCTATGGTAAACACACACACGTTGCAGTTGATGTGGACAGTGATTACGTCTTGCTTTAAGCATTCACCTTGAGTGTAGCGTAGTCTCGGCTGATGAACAAAGCTGGGTTCTTCAGTCAGTTAAGGCCTTCTGCTGTCCTCTCAGTCTCTTTCTTTGTGACTTTTCATCCTGTCCTCTCTGTCTCCTCCCTTTCTCTCCCTACAGTGCCAGAGAACCTGTTGAGGAAGCCTGGTGAGATTCCTCTTCCCCTCTTTTATTTCACGCATGCACTGTGTTTTTCCATCTGTCTGTCCCTCTCTCTCCTTTCCATTCCTACACTAAAGAAGAACTTTTATATATGGATCTGTATTCCACATGCAGACATATATTTACTGGTCATATTTATTGTCCTCATCCACCAGTGATAACAGAGGTGCCAACATTGCTAACAAGAACATAACTAGCAAGTAGAGGGGAGGACAGGGGAGAGGGAATGTTCATCGGTGCACATGATAATTTCTCATTTCTTTTTTTTCAGATGTGCACCACAAACAGAGAGACAGAAGTCTGGTGTACTTACCACTTAAAAGTTGCTTATTATTTTTTCTCTTTTTTTTTTTCAATAAAAGAAACCACACGTCCTTGTTTTCTATTAGCTCACAAGACCAAGGCTTATGAAGTTCACGTAGATTGGGGTGTCAAGCTCATTTTAGGTAATGGGCCACATAAGTTACTCCAGTGTCAAGTGGGCCAGACCAAAAAAAGACCCCCAACCTCAGTTAATAGACCAGTAATATAACAACTCTTAAATATGTTCATGTATCAGTATTTACATTCTGAATGCAAATGTCCAAATTCTGTAAATACACTGGGTTGCGTAAATATTCTCACACTCATGGCTCAGGTGGTAGAGCCGGTTGTCCACTGCTCGTAGGGTTGGTGGTTCGATTCCCGGCCCGGTGGTTCGATTCCCAGCCCGGGTGACTCCACATTACGAAGTGTCCTTTTTGAAACCCTTCGGTTTCAAATGTGGTCCACAACCTGTAGAACTTTTATTGAACCTGTCATGGCTGTATGTTTGACACTTCTGACCTAGGAACTGTTACAAGAAGGAAACTTTTCCACTTCAGAGATTTGGCTTTTCTGCAGGGTGAATTTTACCCCCGTTTATCAGAAAAAGCAGTTTTCGAGGAGTAGATGTTGGCACCGCTGTGACTGCCTTAAAAAAAAAACCCTTTACTTTAAACGACACCATACTTAACTTTAGAAAACGTAGAAAGCTCCGATTCTGTAGAAATCTACAAACAACAAGCTGCTGTTTTTTATTTTGGCTGAGTTTAACAGACTAATGTCCTGCCCCCTTACTGTCGCCCCTTTAGGAATTGCGGGAACGTGTTCTGCGCCAGCTGCTGTGACCACAAGGCAACGAGTCAGCAGTTGTACGAACCTAACCGTGTGTGCCAGGCCTGTTACGGGCACCTTCGCCCATCGGCCGTGCCCCCTGTGCTGCCTCCTGCTGACCTGGAGCTGGAGAAACCCATTACAGCCAGTTCCAACTGAACAGAACCCTTTACATGCTGATCAACGACTCTATTCTCCTGTAGGAATCTTAACCAAATCAGCTTCATGTGAGAAGATTAGATTAGTATAAACTTCCGACACAAAGCAGAACGGCGATTTAAATCTCAAGACTAAGGAATCAAATAATTAACATAATTTATTAATGATGTTAGAAGTGGTCGTCTCTTGCCATGTGGATTCTAGATTAATGTTAAGCTGCGTAAACACAGGCCTTTATATATGCAGTACTACATCATATAAAGCCATGTGGATCTCTCGAGAACGATCATCTGTGCTCATGTGAATAGCAAATGTGTGTATATAATGCCATGTACAGTCAAAGAAGAGCACAGTGTATATGCTGAAATTAAAATCTTTCAATCTGAGTAATGAAGCACTTTTTTTTGAAGCCTTTCTGGATTTTTTTTTTTTTTTTTGCACTGGACTGCTGGATGAACTGAATACACAGCAAGCCTAAGAGGAGACACACAGGAACAGATCACACCTGATTAACGTCTCAAACATTGTCATGTTTATTCGCTGCCTATAGAAAACAATGTGCGTGTGTGTACTGGTAAAAGCTATAACTTCCTCTCTCTCTCTCTCTCTCTCTCTCTCTCTCTCTCTCTCTCTCTCTCTCTCTCTCTC
>JAOUWY010000048.1:7237445-7256596 GCA_025728095.1 Prietella phreatophila | reverse complement strand
TTTAAAAAAAAAAAAAAAAAAAAAAAAAAAAAAAAACATTAAAATGAATACACTTAAATAGTCTATCTGTTAGAACAGCCCTCCATTGTTCATTAAGAGCAGAGATTACTGAATATTTACTAAAAAGTTAATGAATTAAAGTTGTTATTTATGGACATTTAAGGACAAACCAAAAAAATGGCAAAAACATGGGCAGAAAATGAGTTTGACACCCCAGCTTTAATATTCAAGGGTGTGAACGTATCTCACATGAGGATTTGTGTGAGTATGTAGGAGAAAATGAGTAGGACACAAGCAGCAGGCAAACTCAAATAAACTGGAGGCTTGAAATGGGTTTACCTGCACTAGTGGAGAGAGAGTCTTCTGTCGTTTAGCTACACCTGCCTACAGCAGTGACCATACAACACAGACGTCACAGATCACACGTTAGATTAGAGATTAGATTGGAGTGGATTAGGAACAAACAAACTGATGAATTATAAGATATAACTGGAAGTAAACAAACTGTCAGTAGTGTGAATGGAAATAATGTGATGTTAATTCTGTACATTAAGTCAAAGGTGTACAAAGAAAAAATAGATCTTCTTAGACAGAACTATTTTTTTACATGGGTTGCTGGAGTAATTTCATGCTTTAGAGGTGTTATATGGGTTTTAATCCCATCCAGATGTGTGATGTTAGTGTTTTTCCTCACTCCTCCAATGAAAAAAAAAATTAATTCCTCCCAAAATAAATACTGGTTTTCAGTGACCCCAAGGGTGGTTTGAAAATTGCCAAATGAATTGCCATCCTGTCTGTATAAAGTTTTACAAGCAATAGCGCTTGAACAACGTGTGTAGAATCTTTAAAAGTCTTCCACTAATCCAAACAATGAAAAAATGTTGTTCATACGGGTCAAATTAAGTTGTTGATACACTGGAAAACCATCATAAGGAGAACGATCAAACAATATAACGCCTTACTTTATTTTCAGGTTATAAAACCATTATAGCAATTTAATATGCACGTGAATTTCACGATTCAGTAATACGATCAGATTACTGCGCAATGTCAACATGCATGTTGAAACGTTTGAATATAGAAGAGATATGCAAGCATTATATTACAGACAACACTTTTTATAATATAAAAGCGCTATAATCATACAAGTCTACTCACTGCATCAGACTCGGATTTTTCGCGGGAGCTCCTGCTGCTGGCAACCACGGACTCCAGAACAGCCACCCAGCGCTGTTTATCAGGGAAACTGGGGGCCATGAAGTAGAGCGACTGACCAGGCCAGCAGGTTGTGTGTGGATGAGACTCAAGCTTCAGCACGTATGGTATATCTGCCCACACACACACACACACACACCTTCTCATTAGGTCTTGTGAGTTAGTGAGTGAATTACTACTATATGTGGTCACAGTCCAACTGCTGTCTTGTTAGAGGAGCTCTCTTCAGCAACATAGACTAGTAAGCTAGTTATCATGTACAGTCGAACGCTCAGCCGAACCCCATGGTAACAGTGTTGCTATGGTTACAAAATCATGTGTACTGCTTTTTTATGTCAGCTTATCGAATGGTCCAGTCAGTGCTTCCATGTGAACGCAAACTGAAACGCAATCAGGTGTAAAATTACATGAAGTGAGTCTAATGAACAAGATTCCGAAGAGCAAAATGATGCTAGAAGCCTAACATAGTTGTGTGGGCTCGGACTCTAACCCGACTTTGCAGTGTTGATGAGCTCGGAGGCTCCCACAGCCCCATGTACAGTCACGTCACCATCAGGTAAACACAGTTCAAACTCCTCCTGTGGCTTCACTGAATCTGAAACACACACACACACACACGAATAGCTATTACTTACATGAATATCATCTATCATTATACGTTATGTACAATAATACTGTACAAATACTTAGTCACCCTATTTTTTTTAGTACAAATTTAGTTATAGATATTTATTTTAGGAATTCTGCATTATTGAGTCAGTACAAAAACATTTTAGATTTCCAAGCATTACTTTTCCAAAAAATAGTGTTACAGAAAAATATTTGTATGTCAGAACGCAAGATACTGCTTTATAGCCCAAAAAAACCCAAACCAAATCCTAATGAAGGCTCCTGGATTTTGTATGCAAAACAAAAAGAAGCAAGTGTGACAGTCAAAGTCTCTAGAAGAACTAGATGCTCATTAAAACTTATCATCTCATTTCCTTATAAAACTACACAAATTGATCAATCATTTTAGAGGGGAAAAAAACATCGCAATAAACTAAACATTGATTTTGTTTAGTTTATTACCGTTTACCGCACATTGCAGCAGTTTTCTTTTACGTAGAAAGATTGAATTTCATTATTTCTGAGGTCATCTTTACGTTACAGCAAGACTTTTGCACAGTCGCTGTGTATTACACAGCTTTATGCAGTGAGGAAATGAAAATGGCACTCACACAAAAGGTCGCTGGAGGAGATTTTTACCTAATGAGCTCAGCTGGAACAATGGCTAATCAGCTCAAAAGGCTAATCAGGTTGACTTAAGTAAGCAATATAAAACTACAGAGCATGCTGTTGTAGAAGAGTACTCGAATACCAAAGAAATTTGCTAATGATTACAATTAACATTTATACTGTAGTCACATGTAATGTTGTGGAACGTCCATAAAACTAGTTAGTTCCTGTCAGCAGAGAACCTACAGTATAAACACACGTTCCATCACTTTCTCTGGAATTTAATAAGACAGAAACCACGAAAATCCAGAAATGTACTCTATCCTGAAGACGTTACCTCTGACTGTTACTCTTGACACTGGACACGCCTTCTGTAAAAGTTAAATAAACGTCTCCTACAGAACCAGATCGTCACCAGATCGACGATGACTATGATTTCTTATTGAAATAACATCATCTGTTTAATCTGTTTGCTGTTAGACATAGATTACACGCTGCGTCCGGCCTGTGGTTTACAAATCTTTCATTCAGACCATAGTTATGTTACCAGAACGGCCACGTGTAGTTTAACTTGAGTCAGAAAATGCTGCAGGCAGAAAGGGTGCACCGTTGCTGCATGTAATATTGTGCAGATAAGGTTTCCGCAGCCTGCTATGACAAATGAGGTCTAACTTTCCAAATTATTTATTCAAATATTGTTGGCTTTTAGTTGAGTTATTTAATCATCTCTTCTTCTTTTTTTTTATTCCATCACATCTATTCTCCGTCATCTTTGCATTCTAATGTTTTAACTGCTCTGCAAAGCAAATCTGTAATCTTGTTCTTAAACAGTGCTAAATAAATCAATCACACGAGACACTAAAGGGATGCAAGACACCTGTTAATACTCACAGCTGTGGTGTCCGTATTTCATTAGCATATATGCATACTGCAATGCGCACACACACACAGTGAGAGTGAAATGTAGAATGTATAGACACCCAGTGAAGTTGTTAAATACCTTCTCTGGGTTCTGACTCATAGATGGAGACTTTCGTTCCATCCAAAACGACATACTTGCTCTCCCAGCCTTGCTGCCCGCGCTTCCCGTTCCTGCAATGTGTTCACGGCAAACATTAAGAATACAGTTTCCATTTACAGCAGCGTGTGTGATGCAAGTGTGGTGTATAAGAACAAGATCTAATGTCTTTTTGATGCATCATGGATAGACACTGCATTAACACAAAGTTTAACTGAAATTAACTGCAGAATATCTAACAAACAAACAGCAAATATAGATCAAATGCACCATTTCTGAACCCCTGAATTTAGACACTGCTTCGCTCCCAGTAAACTTTATCCTACGCTTGTTGCTCCTACCTAGGCTGCTTCATCCAGCCTTCCAGGCGCACATGTCCAGAAGCTTCTTTGACCTGCAGGGCTGGCGAGTTGGCCTTGTCTCTGCACAGAGCCTCAGAGAAGTGGGTGGCGTATTCGGGAGGCAGACCACACGTAGCAGGAAGACATGGGGAGCACTTGGGATGGCACAGAGTATGACATTCTGACAGCAAAAGTGAAGAGAGAGCGAGAGAGAGAGAGAGAGAGAGAGAGAGACAGAGAGAGAGAGAGAGAAATGTAAACATTACATACAAAGATTTGTATAAGGAAAAAATTAAAAGTTATGCTATGATAGGAAAATAATCAAGTGTTATACCACACTTTTCAACACAAATAATTGCACTAATAATTCAAGAACATGTACTTTTTATCCATTTATAGTTACAGTCAATGTTGTGGAATGTCCATGAAAGACTTTGCTCCTGATACCACGTTATAGAAGAAGACCTGAAGACTTTCCTGGGCAACTTATAGTCTCACCAAAGCACTGACACTGGAGACTCCTTCCAAGAATGCCAAATAAATATCTCCTCACAGAAAATCAATTCAGTTTATGTGGAGTCTCTGCCATGTGGAAAGTCCCTTTATGCAACTGAAACTAACAGCTATGCTGTCATAGTAAACTAATCAGCACCTTCTGACCACTAACAATCAAGAACATGATATATATATTAAAAAAGAAAATAAAAAAATATATGGATCTTCATATTTATTGGTGCCATTATTGTTTTTCCTGACCTTTTGATAGAAAAAAAACTCACACTCTGTTAAAATATATTTTAAAAAGCAAGTGCATATGTAAAAGTAAGCGCATACCCAGGCAGGTCGCAGCCTGTCTGCCAAAGTGCACGGTGTCCAGGCAGACTGCACATTTGGCAGCTCTCATGTTGAGTCCCACTGTAAAGCGGTGAGGAATGTTATGGTGCATTCTCTCCTTCACACGCCGCCCATACTCTAAAGAGAAAGATGATGTGTGTGAGAAAAAGAAAGTGTGTGTGTGTATCAAAGTTAAGTAATGAGGTGAGCCCGTGCTGTATTGGAGGAAAATACAAATTGAGGAAAAAGTCAAGACTGATGATGAACTGGTATTAGCTATTAACTAGAGCATGTGACATGGGATATAGAGCAGGTCACGGTAATGTTCTCACTAGGAGTGTGGTCGTATGCCACCCAAACTCTAAATTCGATTCATCTAAATTCATGCAGAGTTAATGATTAAAATCACTTGCTCCAACTCCCAAAGCATAGCGCAACCATGTAGCCTTACAGTTATGCCATTATGTGGCCGTTTAACTGACACCTAAAAACAAATGTGATATTCTGCAAATGCAACCTTGTCCTAGACAAAGAGATGACGACACCCTTTATTGTGTTTTGCACTTCCTTTAGCACCCCATGGTTAAAGTAAATATTTCTTTTATCTTCCTGTTCCTAGAGGTGCAGCTAATATGCTCTAAAACAGTTTGTAACGCTTACATTTATGCCAAAGCCTATAAACTGTACACTCCCCAGTCACTTTAGTATCAACACATGTACTCCTGCTCATTCATGCAATTATCCAATCAGGCAATCATGTGGCAGCAGTGTAATGCATAAAACCATGCATACAGTGGACGCATCAAACATCAGAAGAGAGGATCTCAGGGATTACCGTGACTTTGACCGTAGTATGGTTGATGGTGCAAGACAAGCTTGTTTAAGTATTCCAGAAACTCCTCAACCGGAACCTTTCAGGCATGACTGTCTAGAGTTCACACAGAGCTGACATGATGTCGAAGGTAACTCAAATAATCACTCTTTACGACTGTGCTGAGTGGAAAAGCTTTTCAGAACTCGTAACAAGCTGAACCTTGAGGCGTATGGGTTACAACAGCAGGAAACCACATTGGGTTCCTCTCGTCAGTCAAGAACAGGAATCAGAGGCCATGAAACTGGACAGCTAAAGATTAAAAATCACCTCACACTGCCTAGGTTTTTTGTCCATTTTTCAGCGGTCCCGTTTTGGTGGGCCCGTGCACACTGTAGCCTTGGATTCCTGTTCTTAACTGACAGGAGTGGAACCTGATGTGTTGGTCTTCTGCTGTTGTACATTACCTGCATCTGCCTGACTGTATGCATTGCTGCCACATGATTGACTGAACGGATAATTTTATGAATGTGCAGGTGTTCCTAATAAATTGGTTAGTGAATCTATGCAATACCAGTGCTTACACAGGAAATAAGGAGAGGGAAAAAACGAGTTTGTTTTCTACAGATGCTATTCACATGCAGAGATCCGTGCACTCCAGGGAAAAAGAAGAAGAAGAAAACAGTAGGAGAATGAAAGAAATAAAAAAATAGCAAAAAGACGAGGAAGGGAGATCAGTGAGGACTGAAGTCCTAAAAGCGACGTTAAAAACAACTGCCAAAGCTATAAAAACGAAGTGCAATCTCATTCTGAAGCCAGTGGCAGGGCACTGCATGCTTCATGGAAATGACAAAGTCTATTCTCGATTATTAGATCAAAGACAATCGAGAGTTTCGATGCAGAGAGAAACTGAGAGAAAGAGCATGAAGAGGTGTACTTAGTGAGAGACTCAAAGGATGGTGCAATGCTTGGGCCAGAGAGGAGAAGGGAAAAAAATAAAATAAAAAAGAAAGAAAGAAGAGAGGCTTACTCCACTATGCACAGACAACAGAAAACTATTTCACCTCTTTGTGCAGTTCGAGATTTAAGGCTAATAATAAATATATTGGACACAGTAACTGTGCCATAACGATGGTCATAAAAGATCGACAAGGTCTTTGAATCTAGTCCGTATTTAACCTCCACAGTCCACAACAAAGACATCGATTAGTTTATTTAATCACATTTTATTGTTGACTGGCACTACAGTGAGAAACAGGATTTACTGAGCGAGACTTTTCCCGTTTCTGTTTTAAAGCTACTAGTCAGCTTTAAAGCCATCAAGGATACTGAGATATTAAAGTATAAAATGTAAGATGTCATGTCCTCTTTATTAGTATGTTATTTGAATCGTTTTCTGTGGAAATGTCCTGGTATTGTTGTATTGTGAAGGTATTGTATTTCCTACATAATGATAATGACTTGGGGTCAGAGCATAAAGGTCAGCTATGATACAGTGCCCCTGGAGCAGAGAGTGTTAAGGGCCTTGCTCAAGGGCCCAAAAGTGGCAGCTTGGCAGCACCGGTGCTTGAATCCCCATCCTTCCGATCAGTAACCCAGAGCCTTAACCACCAAGCCACCACTGCCCCAAATAATACATTATTAATATGGCAAGGATGCACTGCATGAGCGTGCTGCATTCATAAATTTAACTTTATCGATCATAAAGTGATTTTATTGAACGTACTTCCTCATCCTCCATCAAAATGAATTCCTGTCTACACCACGGGCTAAACAGCTGTAACGAGCCATTTGCCTGAAATGCAAATGTAAATCCACAAATTACTGTAATTGTCAATGTAACATTCAACAAAACAATATTAACATGTATTTATTATTATTATTATTTAGACTTGCTTCTTGCGTTAAGCACAACTGACAAAAGGAAACGGTTTCTCCTTAATAACAGGATTAAAAATCAATATACTCTCATATACATATAGCTCTATTTATACATGATTTAGGGCCTGAATTATTAGCTGTTAATATACTAAAAAGTAATACTCCTAGACAAATGAGTTACTATGAAGTGCATAGCTTCATAAATCCACCCACAAACTGTCTCTTATCAAGTAGATAGATGAGTTGAGCCAGCCTTCAGAGGGGGAAAATGAGAGGAAAAAGCGTGAGAGGGGAGGAGGTAAAGCGAGCGAGAGACTTACTTTCGAATGTAACCCTCCTCTTCTCTGTAAAGAGCAGAAGAGATAAGAGAAGACAAAAAGGTCTCAGGCTTCACAGAGACACACAAAGAGAGGGAAGACAGCAACAGAGACCACAAGTAAGGTGAAAAGACAAACTATGTTCCTCACAAAGCAGGAGAGGAAAGAGGGCAAAGTACTGAAGGAGACGGAGATGAGTGATGAGAGAGTTTTAGAAGTGATGATCCAGTATGTTTTCTTTTCTCCAACTTCTATTATGAAAAATCGTCTTCATCTAATAAAATATTTCAACAATTCAAAAAAAATAAAAAATACATTCACCTTGAGCTACTGACTAAATCTAACCAGGCGTGTCAGAGAGCAAAGCAGAAAATATCAAATTAGGATTTGGAAATTACGGAGGCTAATTTAAAATGAAGCACTGTTAATTAAAACTTCTTGCCAGATCGAGTGCTGTGCCTCACCCTCAGGAGTGGAGGTCTCCTTGCGTCGGGCTGAGCTGGC
Source organism: Prietella phreatophila (assembly GCA_025728095.1). Classification (NCBI taxonomy): domain Eukaryota; kingdom Metazoa; phylum Chordata; class Actinopteri; order Siluriformes; family Ictaluridae; genus Prietella; species Prietella phreatophila. The sequence goes on along the minus strand of JAOUWY010000048.1, from coordinate 7,248,457 downwards.
TGGGTTTAGCAGGCTGCTGGGATTTGGCTGCCGTTCAGGAGACTTAACGATGGCCGACATAAAGAGCTGATGACGGGCCGAGGCCGGGGTGGAGGGGGCCACGTGCTCCTGGGTCTTGAAGTGAGCCGCTGGAGAGAGTCCAAACATGATCAGTCAAATTTTAAACAAACGAAGAGGCAGCGGAATGAAAATGGATTTGTAGGCAGACACAAACGATAGAAGATGGCATGTCTAAAAAACAAAAATGCATTACAAGACATTTGGCATGGTACTTATGCTTCTTCTTGTTTTGTTTTTTTTTAAATAGGTCTGAATAAACAAATGCTATTTTTTTTTTAAATATATATATTTTACAAGTAAAAATTAAAAGCAAAATATGTGCCCTAAAAGCAATATCACAGTTAACTGTGAATCCTAAATGACCTTTTATAGGAAATGCAGTACACAGAGTAGGTTCTAAAACACCACTGTTATAGGCTATGTATTGAGCACATCTCATTAATGGGAAGTCAAAAGTCTCATCTCCAACATGTACGGGATGAAAACAAGCGTTTAAAATGGCGGATGTTTACATGGATCCCGTACTACCTAAGAAAAAAGTCATATTAAACAAAATATCAGCCCCAAAAAAATCTGAAATTAAAAAGGTGTTGTTTTTTCTGTGTTTTTCTGCTGATTCGTTCAGATAGAAAATCAAATTCAAATGCTGAACAGCAAAATACAAAACACAAGAATGAAAGCTGATTACAGTGCCACATCCGTCCTACTGAGAAAACAAACATGGATTCAACACAAAAAAAGAATGAGTCAGGAGAATCGAGGAAATGCATTAATGTGAGATTGTTAAGAGAGAGAAAAAAAGAAAGCCTAAATGGAAAGAAGAATACACTACTCAGAACACTATTATAGAAAACAAATGATTTCACAACACTACATTACATGGCTTTGTTCATTACTCTGGAACACTAATCACGTTTCGTGGCAAAAACAATGTTAGCTAATTAAGTATCCACACATTTATTTTACTGTATCAAGCCTGAGGACCAAACAATGCAGTGCATTATGGGTATTCTGACACCACTTGGGAACATCATTTGTACACTATCTGTTGCTGTGCACTATAAAATGGGAGACCCTGAAAATACAGGGTGCCCCAAAAGTCTCCACACATTATCAGGGGAAATGAACACTTTTTCGCAAAATGTCTTCCACACTTTTTCATACTTGGTTTATATTATATACAGATTTTTTCAGATAGCCTTTAAGAATGCCTTTGACAAAAAACAAAGAACTTACTAAAATTGTTCTCATGGCTGAAAGCTGTCGCAAGGTTGTGATGGACTTTAACAGCAAACACGGCGAGTGCATCACACACGCGCACACACACACACACACACACACACACACACACACACACAACACGGTTACCAAACTTATCAACAAATTCAAAAAGACCGGAAGTGCTGTGGACCGACTGAGAAGCGGACGTCCAGAAACATCCACTGACGAAGGCACAACCGCCATGATGCTGGCAAACATAGTCCTCTATGTATGGAGACTTCTGGAACACCCTGCAGTTGACTGTATAGTGAGTTGGACATTGAGAAACACAGCTAGTAAGCATTTCCTCCTTACCCTCCTCTCGCAGTGAGCGCAGCTCTATCCTCATCTTTTGCAGGGCCTCCTCCAGCTCAGTGCACCGTGCTCGCTCCTTCTCCAGCGCCGCCTTCATGTCGCTGTACTGCATAGGCACTGCAGGCTGCCCCTGCGCCATGCCTGCTGCCCCGTTACCAGCAGCAACCATATCCTCCCGTCGACGTCCAAATATACCCTACAGCACGGGGCCACAGAGAGACCATCCCATCATGCTCCTGGAAATTGCCTTCTAGTTAAAATTCTCTGAAGCCTAATTACTTCCCTCAGCCAAACAATTACAAATGACTCCAACCTTAAAGCTTAAAGAAAAAAAATCAGACCAAGATTACATCTTAGGGACTTTTAATGGAAGGGAAGATTAATCAAGCTTGGTAATAAGCCTTGTTATATATACTGTATTGTTCCTTGTTACATCCCTCAAACCTTCTTTTTCTTGATGGGTTGGTCCATCTTGGCCTGAAGGAAGTCAATGAGTTTGGTCTGCTGAGAGATTGTGCCCTCCATCTTCACCTTCTCATGAGAGTACACGGCCTAGAGAGGAGAAGAGACCACAGCAAAAATGATTGAAAGCCACTTAGCTTGAATTGAATCTGAAACTGTATGAGTAGAGCGTTCTACTGGTTGAAGTATGAATGGGATAATCTGTCAGACACCCTTTGATACAAAATAAATAAATACATAATCTCCCTCCTTGTTGATAAAGGCATAAACAGTACAATCCTGGTGTATCGGGTTCTTACACTGACACATGGATAGATATAGGGCGCTGCTATCTCTGCAACAGTTCTGACTGGTTTTTGATGTTACGATAAGTCCTCATAACAGACTTATCCTTTACTTTTCTCTTCGTTGTGAAATACCTCAAAACGGAGCCATTTGTGACAATGAGGCAGCGACATGCATTCAGGAGCCGCTTTAACAGCTGTACACCTGGTCATTTGTGTACGGTAATTATCAAATTGTCAAATCGTGTGACATCCAAGCCATGCATAAACATCAGGCAGATACAGGAGAAGAGCTTCAGAAAGTTTCCAGCAATGCAAATAACCACGCTTTTCAACCGTGGTGAGCAGAAACGTATCTCAGCATAGAAACGCATATAGAAGCACATTGAACCATGAGGCAGTCGAGTTACAACAACAGAAGACTGCATCAGGTTCCACTCGTCAGTCAAGAGCAAAAATCTGAGGTTACAGTGGGCAAAGGTTCACCTAAACTGGACAATTGAAGATTGAAAAAAAGACCAGGCGATGTTTTTCTAATATGCATCAGAGACATGAGTATCAATTTCCTCCCAAGTGAAAACCACATTTGTCATAAGTACAGATTTTGCACCCTTAAATACAACAGGGTATAGGGAACTTTGATCAGTGAATCACAAACTTGATCACATGACATCAACACAAAATTTAATCTTCAAGGCTTTGGATCAACAGAAAGCTTAGCATAAAATACTGTTTATATTTACAGTAGCCTACCAAAAACAATTCACATGCTATTTTTACTTAGGAACAAATAGCCTTTGCCTACTCTCCTCTACCTTTTCTGTATATCTGTTTTCAGTCTGGCTCTTCTATCATCTGTCCAAAAAAAAGATTTGGAAAGAATAATCTAGTTGTGAGAATAATCTAGTACTTCTACCTTTCTGGTTTATTGCTGGATTACTGGTCTATGTTTAGATATATACCACTATGCAGTGTCTTGAGATGGGCATGGACATTTTAACAGTGGCGATCAGTCATTCAGGAAGTTAAAATGGCTCTACGGGCTCAGAAACCATCTGTACTGTCAGAATACTGTAAATGCACTGCAAGTTCCACTGTCTTTGTGAGTCCGTGTGCACATATGATGCATTTGTGAGGCATCTGCAGAGGACAGCAAGAACAACAGATCATTAATCCTGCGAGTTGAGCGTGTGTAGGAGAGAATAATTACGGCATGGACTCAGACTGTGGGAATCGGGATCTAGTCAAAGCTTCAGCTTCACTACTTCTTAGTCTACTATTGCATTCATCCCTGAGGGGTCGTCAATGATTAATGCCTCTCAAAGTGCTTTTGATTAGCTGTTCAGCTGTTCAGCCTAAGAGGTTGGTAAATGGTGCAACTGGTAAATGGTGCAACTACAAGCTGGGAATGCAATACAGGGAACTGAATGATGATCCGAAGTGTGTGTGTACCTGTATATTTTCGAGTTGGTACTCGAGGTCTGTTCTCTCAGTCTTGAGCAGGTCAGTTTGGTCCAGTGCTTCCTGCAGACCCTGAGTCAGTCTGAAGATGTGGGTCTTCTGGAGGTCCATCTGCTGCTGCAGCTTTCCTTGCTGAGATGTTCATACATGTACAATGATCTTTAACTACAAATGTCTTGACAAATACACAGTTGAGAAATATACACTCAAAAGACATTTGCTTTTAGTGAACCTGGGTGCAACTACACCTCCTATGAAACAACAATGGTGAATTGAACGTGTTGCATTATGTCCTGTCTGAAGGTCCACAATAGCAAGAGTAAGAGATCTTAATCTATTAAAAGATGTCTGAACGACACAGTTTATCGTGTGGATATGTTAATAGCACGTGCATGATAGACACAGGTACTGATTTACGTTTAGAGCCCTTATAACGTCTCCTATGTTACATGTAGCATTCAAGAATCAAACTTTCATTTAACTCTTTCTATGGCTCTATCTACGAGTCCACAGGAGTGCAAAGCATTCTTTTATTGAAATGCCTTTGCATTAGTGTGCGCTAACACCTGAGAATAAGCTGGATAACCTTAGAGAAACAAGCTGCTAGCAGTAGTCCCTGCTAACCAATAGCCTTGATACTCCACTGTACAGCTGATGATACATAGATGATAACCATCTTAACTACATCACATAGGTTACATCCATCCATTTTCTGCACCTCTTATCCTACACAGGGTCATGGGGAGCCTGGAGCCCATCCTAGGGTACTCGAAGTGTGGGACACCCTGGACAGGGTGCCAACTCATTGTAGGGCACAATCGCAATCAAACACACTTTCACACACTACTGACAAATTTGAGATGTCAATCAGCCTACAGCACATGTCGTCTTTGGACTGAGTGGAGGAAACCGGGGTATCTAGAGGAAATCCCTGAAACACATGGAAGACATGCAAACTCCGTGCGCAAAGAATCCAATGACTGAATCAGCAGCAGCTGGTTGTTATGTATAGCATCGAAAGCCGGCTCATGGAGCACTAGGTGAATTCATGCTGCTCTAAATGCCTGTGTGTGTGAGAGACCAACCTCCTCCATCAGCCTCTGCTTGAGCTCTCTCTCAGTCTCTAGTTTCTGTTGGAGGCTGCGAGCGTTCATCTCCAACATGGCATGCTTCTTCTCCAGGTCATTCAACTGCAAGTCACAACAGTAGCAATGAAGCTCCGACACAACACACTAAAAGATTTCAAGACCGTTAAGACAGTTTAAACTAAATATGCATTTTCTGCACTGCTTTTATGAATCCTTAAGACAAAAGTATTTGGAAACTAAGCTATAAATATACTACAGGTCAAAAGTTTAGGCACGTTCATATTTATTTTTTTTCTTTGTGGAATTCGTGGCTGTGTGTTACCAACCCAGTTTTGTGGCTTTGACAGAGTACGGATGCCACGAACCTTCCAGAAAGTGTAAGAAATCCGAATTATCAATGACGGAACGTTGGCTAAAAGTGAACGTGGTTTCAGATTTTCTTTTATAGTGGTGTATTTCAATCATTTATAGACAGAATTCAACAACTGCCCTTAAATGTCCATCATAACTTTCAAAGTAGGTTGAAAAACACTGCCTTATTCCTTTAACATGATCTTGAATTAGCGTTGTCAGAGAAGACAGAAATCATTACACATATTTGAGAAAAAGAAACGTATCTTTGAAATATTAGTCTGTATGAATTACCAAAAGACTATACTATACTATAATATTATAAATGCATTTGTAAATACTTCATTTATATCAGCAGCAAAACACCACATATCCGTTCTAGGCTTAATAAGGAATAGCTCTAGGGATCGGTAATTCTCTCAGCATTAGCTAAGCATCCATCAATTACAGCTCAGGATCAGAAAGTGACCCAGGAGAAGAAACTCCATTTTTAATACTAATGTTCCCAATTATATAGAGAAAAAAAATTATGGAAGTGGGAATTAAAGCGCTTTAGTGATGAGATACACTGAGTCAGTAAGAGACTTATGAAACATGGGAAAAAGTGTTTACGTGGGTGACTCACTGTATCAGACAGACTCTCAGCTTTGAGCCTCTGCTCCTTGAGCGCCTGCTGGAGGACGAGGATTTCGGCCTTGTGCTCACGCACAGCCAGCTCCACAGCCTGGCGGGATTCGGTACTGCGCTGATCAGCACGTAGCCGGTTCTGTTTCTCGTTGTCGAGGAGGCGCTGAAGGTCGCGTGTGCGTCGCTCCGCTTGCTCCTTCTCATCCTCCAGGGCCGAGCGCCAGTTCTCCCACTGTCTCTCTTTCTCTAGAAGCTCATCATTCAGCGTCTCCAGTTCCACTACTTGCTCCTCGAGCATGCTGCACGTCGTCTTCAGGGTCTCGATGTTCTTTGTGCAAAGGTATGTACAGTTTTCAATTACGGTGGAAATTTCTTAAGACCTCGAATTCTGGTCACTGAGGTGTGTGAGTGGTCTACCTGTTTCTGATTGTTCAGGTGCATCTCTCTGTCAGCAACCTCTCTGCGTAGACGCTCCACATCCTGGCTGAGCTGTAGTCTTTCCTCGCTCTCGTCCGTCACCTCGTCCAGCTGTTTGGACAGGTAGAAGTTCTGCCGGTTCAGCTCAGCATTCTCCTGGGTCAGCTGGGTCAGCTGCTCCTCCAGGTCTGTGATCACCTGCAATGACAATGACATCCTGTTTAGCTAAATAGTTCAACCTTCTGAAATTAGTCACAGGGTTTCTAGATGAATTGACTTATGTATATAGGAGGCAAAGATCATATAATGTAATTATTAGTAAGCCTGTGATTATGGATGATTATGGATGAGCTACATACCGAGCAGCTGTCCCTCAGGGCATCAAACTTGCGTTGAATTTCATCTCTGTGAGCCTGAACGAAGAGGAAGAAAACAACTTTGTGAATTCAGTTGACATGTTTATGTATGTATGTGCATCACTATAATATGCAGCATGGAAGAATGGTGTGTGTGTGTGTATTACTGAAATACAGTAGTTTGTATGTCATTCTACAATAGGTGCCCAAACAATAGGTGTCAAACCATTTATTATGGACAAACAATTACTGTTTGTTATATTGTAATTTATTATCAAAGGATTTTCATAAAGACAAAGGACAACGATTTGGTCTCGTGAGCCAGACCTCTGGTATATTTCTTTAATGAATGTGGCTAAGAACTACCTATTTTCACAAGACAAGGTTGCCTTCGCTTTCAAATAAACCCTTCAAAAACATTCTGAAGATGGGACGTGGACCATTTTTCAAGCCAGTACATATGCAGGGGGAGAAAATGAGTTTTTTGGAGGAGCATACATGTGAATCCAAAAAGCTCATTTTGTCACACGAGTTTGTTTTCCTGTCAAAAATCAAAGTACAAAAGATTGTAGAGACTCAGCTCAAGATTCTGAAGCTTGTGGACAGAAAAGTGTACAAAAGAGATTTACTTGGCTGTGCTAGCAAGTAGCCTAACCAACTTCATATGATTTAAATTTCTTAATAGTGTTCAGCTATTATATGAAATGATTGTTTCTCACAAGCTTTGTTGTATGATGTATTTGGATTTGTTGTCAGTCATTTAAAGCATCTTTCTAGCTTTTCCTGACTGGCTTAATGCAGTGTGGCAGATGGACTGATTTGCATAAACAGAGTTCTGTTATACTGCACAGCAAATCAGATTTTGCCGTGATGCAGCCAGGATGCACCAATGAATCCATCAGAACTCTGCGCATTTTGGTTTCCCACTCTGTTGAGTGACTGCTTCCTCCAATATGTACTGTACAGTATGGTATATGGGGGTGTGTTTGTCTCACTCTAAGAGCAGTGATCTCCTCCTCAGCCTCGGCCGTGGTCTCTTCCAGCTCGGTCTTGGCCTGTTGTAGTTGGCTTTCCAGAGCATGACGTGCTGCCTGCAGACTGCTGATCTGAGACTCTCTCTCCTGCAGTGACAGCGTCAGCTCAGTCACCTGCCTTTTTAGCTCCAGCTTCTGCTCCTCATGCTCCAGACCCATCTATTCACGACACCAAAAGCACAGTCAGTTAATCGCCTACAGAAGCCATCCTGATTCAGCTACATTTCAAAACAGCTAATGGAGTCCCGGGTCACAATTTATTCAGCCTTTTGTAACTCAGAACAAAAATTCTTTGTTTTGTAAGCGACAAAAGTTATTAATCTTCTATGCACCTTCTTCCTCTTCCTACGCATCCTGTCCAGCTTTCTGAGACTATAACCATTCTCTCTCTCATTTTTTCCCTATGTCTTTTATTTAGGAGTCTGCTCTCTCCTGTCATATAAAGTTAGCAAGTTTCACGACATCTTAGGTGTCAAACATTCAGATTTAACTGCAAGAGAACTATTGAAGTTCCTCGAATGAGTGGCAAAGTGTCTATAAGATCATAACACAATTCTAGTCACTGTTCTATTTTGATCCGGGACTAGTTTATCCGATTATTTCCATTCGTAGTCATGACCTGGATGAGTAAATCCATTCACAGACACCTCTCTCTCTCTCTCTCTCTCTCTGACAAGGTGCTGGTGATTTTAATAAGCAGCCCACGTTCCCACCTGTTTGAGAGAAGAACTATTAAGTAATCAGGTGTAGATGTTCCGCAACATATGGCATAAAAAAATTTGCAGAATTTTAATTACATTTATTTTAATAACATCAAAGTCAAATCTAAACTATTACAAAGAGAATGAGTGATATTGCACTTGCTCTATATTATGAATGTAGATTCTCAGATAAGATTTTTCAGCAATATTGCTCCATGGCCATTCAGTCCATTTTGGCAATTCTGTTCCTCTCTGGTGCACAAATTCATTCTGAATCATTTTTAAACCCCCAGAAAAGTTTACGTCTTATTTTAATAGCAGTAATTCAAAATAGCTTGGTTTGTCTGGGCTACCTTTTCAAGGTGATGAATACCATGTATTCATGGTAAAAAATTCGACACATTGTCAAAACTGATTATAAAGCTTATGTTATGTTCAGTTTTCCTGCTAATTTTTAATAGGATTTATCAGCACCATGAAATGGGAAAAAATTAAGTGTTATATGCATTAAGGTGGCTGCATCAGTGTAGAAGCAAAATAAAATATAAAATAAAATAAAAACTCTCTAAGGAAACCTTAGTAGCTTGAGTGTGATTTTACCAACTGAATATCCAGACTCATAATATCCAACATATTTTCCTGAATTTTCATCCTTCCTTGTTCTGCACTACACAAGGAACACTATTTGTCTTTCAAATTCTCCTACAGCCCTCTCTGACCTCGCGCAGTCTGGTCTCCAGCTCGATCAGCCTGCTCTTCTTGCACTGCTCCTGCTGACTCATCTTCTCCAGATGCTCCTCCAACTTGGCATTTTGAGCCTCAAGCTTTCCTGCCTGTGACTCCAGGTAGAACTTCTGCTGACGCAGCTCCGAGATCATCTCCTCCTGCGCTTTCCTGCCCAGCACACACATAAAATGGCCAGGCGAAGCAGAGTTACATTCTTGATTCATCCGATTTGACTTGATCTTATATTATTTAGCATAGCCTTTAGTCTCTTACATGTTTTTCTGGGTGTAGATGCTGCTGTTGGCTGCCAGTTTGTTGGCCTCCGAGAGCTCAGCAATACGCTGCTCCAGACTCTTCATCTTATTTTCCATGGCATTGATGGTCTAAGGGCAGGATACACACACCCACATATTAAATAGAACCGAGCCGATAAAACAGTTCGATACAGATAATACAACATCATTGCCATTTAAAAGAATGTAACCTAAAAAGAAAATATGAGTCAGTATAAATGCCATCATCATGCATCATTGAAGACAGCTGGGCATGTTTGCATGATCATAACACAAAGGCAAAAATAAAGCCATTGCATTGGCACAATATATTATTGCCATTTTTCTAACAGTGAGAATAATGGCCTCATGATAAAAAGGGTTGGAGTTATTATTATTATTATTATTATTATTACCATATCATGTGATATGGTAGTGGGATATCCAAATGAATCAACTCATTTCTTTTATAACCTTAGTGTGAGCAGTGAAGATCAGGGCTGTGACATTTTCATAATGATACATGATCAGATTCAGCAACAGATTCCAGCTTTATTATGTACTTTTCTGTTTACCAAGATGTCTATATTGTTTCATTTCTTGTCCTTACTATGGAAATTGGTTTGCTGAGTGTGGTATCTGATTTAATGTTTTACTGATTATATTAATTATACAGTGCAATGATGCATCAACTGTCACATCTGCGCTACCGGTCAAAAGTTTGGAGACACTCGACTGAAATGTTTCTCATGATCGTAAAAACCTTTTGATCTGAAGGTGTGTGATTAAATGTGTGAAATCAGTGTTGTAGACAAAAATATAATCGCGCTAACATTCATTCCTTTTTTCTTAGAAAACTAACATTTTATTTACAAAAAAAAAACTTTTTAAATAGATGACTTGGAGAGAAATATTCTAAAAAGCAGCCAATAAGTGTGCAGTATAGGTGGGAACTCCTTTAATACTCTTTAAAAAGCATCTCAGGGAAATTCCTCAAGAAAACGGTCGAGAAAATGCCAAAAATACATATCTGGAAATTCTAGGCAAAAAAGCGCCTACTTTGAAGATGCTAAAATATTAAATTATTTTTTGATATTTTTTTGTTTTTTCACAGCATAATTTCCATAATTCCATTTGTGTTATTTCCAGAGTTATGGTGTCTTTGTTATTATTATAAAATGTGTGTGTGGTGGGGGGGAATAAATAATTGAAAGTGTCTACATTTTTGACTGGTAGAGTAGCAGGTGTTTCTTCTCATTTGTTGTAGACAAAATCATTCTGCCAGGTATATTATGTTAGTAATTGCTTTTTTTTTTTATCTTGAAGCGGAGTGACTCAACTAGTGGAAGCTTATAAAACCTGGTTGTAAGAAGAGACAGACCATTTGCTTGAAGAAAAATTGGAGATAATCTGTATTATCCAGCAACTACTGTAACACGAATAACAAACACAGGCATGAGATTTAGGATAATAAGTGTAATGGGTTAAACAGAAAGTGACATCACCAGTGACTGTTGTAAAACACTGTGGGGTAAAATGACTATTCTGTGGTAATATTAATGTGACTGCTTCATTATTTTCCTTCAATAAAAGTACTG
>JAOUWY010000048.1:7199496-7211091 GCA_025728095.1 Prietella phreatophila | reverse complement strand
CCGATCTTGTATGTGTGTTTGTGTCTCAATATCTCTCTCTAATCAAATGTATTATTTATACAATAATTTCTTGTATTTATGTATCAGCTTTTTTTTATTATTAAATATGAAAAAATATATAAAGTAATGTGCCCTAAATGTGGGTTCAGTCTACATTTAATTCATTTCCAACCGGAATCATCCAAGTCACACTTTTTGATCAATGTGTCTCAAATAGTTCTACAATGCCATTATGTTATACCCTATGTAGTGTGTATTTAATATTACGGTTAATAGAAAGTTTGGGATTCAGCCTAACTGTGAATTACTACTGGGCCAAGAACAGTTAAAGATGGAGAATGGATCATGGTTTAGTCTAAAATCTAGCAAAATATCAGCAACAGGAATTGTTGGTGAATAAACAACATTTCTTTTATGATAAAAGTATGGCACAACCTCCTCCTTCTCCATTTTCTTTGTTTTTATGTTATAAACAAAGTGTAGCACTACTGTAAAACACCTTATAACACTCAACACACACGTGCTTAGATAAACAGAGATAAAAGGAGGCATAAAAAAAAGCATGTTTTGCTAGCTTTGTCATTGCAGCCATTATCTGGAGGGTTTTCAAAATGTGTCAGATATGGAGTTAGGCAGAGTTTCAGTTCAACAGACGGCGGCAGCAGCAGCAAGGCTCACCGAACAAGAATACACAAAGCCAGAGATATTTTTGAGGCCAGTAAAAGAGATCCATTATGTTTTGCTCTATACCTGTGTAAGATCGTGTCTCTGGGAAGACTGTCACTGTAAGACTCTTAGAGTAGCTTAAAATCATTCACATTGGCAATCAGTGCCTAATGCTGTGAGAGATAGACTGACAGAGGGAGAGAAAGTACGTTTGTCAGATAGCAGCAGTTGAACACACTTTAAAAAAACACTCCAGTTAGTGAGAACAGCTGCTAGTGTCTTTCATCTGGTGCTATCTGTGGATCAAAGAAAATGGGAGAAGACATGGTAAAGCTCTATTCAGTCTGATGTTGCCTGTATATGGTGCAATCGACGGTTTACTTGAGTAAAGCTGGAGACGTAGGAGAAATGTTTCAGTTTGCGTCTCCTTATGAAATAGTTGTGGTCAGAGCAGGACTGTAAGATTCCTGGTGACAACCTTGGTGCTGTTAACAATTTGGACATGATATAGCATCCTAGATTGGGGTTATACCTGACGTTGTTCACATACTCTCCCGTGTAACTTTTGTTACAAGATTTAAAAAGGATCTGTCCATTAAGGGGCAGGAGCTCAAACACCTCCCACTGCCCGAAATAGAATACCTTCTTTGACTGACCGTTTCCTCTCATAAAGATAGTAGGAGTTGAGGCTATGATACAGCAGCACCAGTGCAAACATTATATCAGACCATTCAACCACAAATCTCTCACAATAACCCATTTCTTTCTTTTTTCCCCCCTCACGCAGTCATTTTTTGACATGCCAAGCACAGGGAAGGCAGGGCAGCCATCTTGCAAATGCATATTTAAATAAATAGCTGAAACAAAAAAAATGGAAAGCTCAAGCAAGCATACTATTAAATCATAACGTCCTGTGAATATTTGTTTGTTGGCAAAATATTCTGCTTGTATTGTGCTGTCGGTTAATCATGCAAATTCCTTTTACACAGAATGGAAGAAAAAGATAAACATCTTATGTGCAGAGGGTCTCACCATGTTGATGAGAGAGACCAGAGTAGAATGACTAGACTGGTTTGAGATTTTGACAGGAAGCTTATAGAAACTCAAAAAAAAAGAATAAAAAAAAAGAAAATCACCCTTTACAACCATGGTAAAAAGAAAAGCATCTCATGCACAAAATACTGACTTTGAGGTGGATGGGCTACAACAGCAGAAGACCAGGTTCTACTCCCATCAGCCAAGAACAAGAATCTGAGGCCATCAAAGGCACAGACTCAACCAAACTGGAAAAGTGAAGAACACCATCTGATTTTTTTTTTCATTTTGATCTGGATTTGATCTGTCCAGTTTGGGTGAGCCTGTGCCTATGATAGCCTCAGATTCCAGTTCTTGACTGACAGGAGTGGAGCCCAATGTAGTCTTCTGCTGTTGTAGCCCATCCATCTCAATGTCAATATTTTGTGCATGATGAGATGCTTTTCTGCAAAGAGTGCTTATATGATTTGCTAGGTCCTTCATGGCAGCCTGAATCAAACTGGCTGTTTCCTTCTGACCTTTCTTATCAACAAGGCGTTTCCACCAATAAAATTGTCGCTGCCTCAATGTTTTGGGTTTCTTTCACCATTCTGCGTAAACTCTATGGAGATCAGCAGTTTCTGAAATACTCAAACCAGCTCCTCTGGTACCAACAGTCATGCCACGGTTAAAATCACATAGCTCACACTTGTTCCCACATTCAGATGTTTAATGTGAACATAAACTGGAGCTCTTGACTTGCATCTGTATGATTTTTTGCTTTGTGCTGCTGGCATATGATTGGCTGATTGGATAACTGCATAAAGGAATGTTCTTATTAAAGTGTACAGTGAGTGTAATGTCATCTTAAGCAATATTTATCTCATGTGACTACCTACCTAAGCAGGTCCAGAAAAGAAGGCCATCTTAATGGAGGAAGGATATGGAAGATGTTCAGTTTCAGCTGAAACATTTCAATGGTGTAATTGTCATAGTCATGTCCCTGCCAGGCTGCTATTGCACAGCAGGGGTTACATGACCGCCAATGTCCCAATTTCAACAGTGATGCCAACTGGTGCTGTCCTCTGGGGGCATGGCGGCATAATCTATCAAGTCAGTCTTTGTGATATTGGCACTGGCAGCGCTTAAAGACGTGTGAAAGCCTGTTTCAGTGTGGGTGGCTGAAAATAAGCACACGGTCTCAGGGTGTATCAGATTTTTTTTATGGCACTGCATCATTGGCTCCATTACAATTACAGAAGTCATTCTGATGTTATTTGCAGTTCTGCCTTTGATAAACAACTCCCTTCCGATCTCACCTACAGAGAGTGGGCAAAATAGCCCATAATTAATTTGATTATCAACCCTCTGTGTTTGGTCTCAGAGCATAATTACAGGCTACGCTTTTCAACTGGAAGCAGGAAATAATAATATTAACAACAACAACAACATTTTAAGTATAAGTGCCTTTCATGGTTCTCAAGGACACTGCACAAATATATCACAGCAAATATAACGCATCTAATATTAACAACAATAATAGTATTAAAACTTATATAATTATGAAACAGGGTTCAGAGTAAGTGAGACGTTCCATTAGTGGGGGGCAGATGCAAATGAGAAAACGCTGAGAAGTAAAGAAGTCTGGGATGAGATGCAATGAATGTGGCTATTTATGATCTCAGGTTTCCTATAAATATAGCCTGACACAAGAAAGGCCACACACAGTGGTATGTCAGGGTTCAGCTGTGTAGACCTTGCAAGCCGAGTACAGAAATCAATGTAATCTATATCTGTTTATATTGATGCATGTACAATACTTCCCAACATTAACAATAAATGAGATAAGACTGGATAGCAGTCAGCAAATCTGCTACACTATAATAAATGCGTCTCTGATAATCGCTTCAAATTGTGCAGAGCCACAATTACATGTCTACTAATCTAAACTATTGCCTATTTATATCGGCACTAAATATCTATCTGTCTATGGTTGACATCACCAATAGTATCATTTCGACAATGTATTATTGCAACAATTATATCCCACAGAGTAGGAATGGGCGATATGGACTTAAAACCATCACAATATTTTCTGGTATTTATTGCAATAACTATGTCAGTGATGATATAAATATAGTACCATGCACCACTGTTTTTGGCTCCAAGTGATAGCTGTGATCTTGAGAGCCTCAGAAACACAAACACTGATCTAAAAATAAAACTGATTTTCTGTAACCAAACCATTTCCAGATTGTAGACGTAGTTCCTCAATTAGCAATAAACTCCTCCTCCGCTTCACATCCGCCGTACTTGTTTTCGATCTGCACGTGAGCTTTGAATGGGTCGCAGACAAATATGTCAGCAACTAGGCTTTATCGTTATTATCGCGGGAGGAGTAATTCTAGTTGTGAGGAGAATTTCTACCGGTTTATCACAAACGATTCACATATCTACCCAGACTTCTCAGATGTTTTTCTCCTGAACTATTGTCGGACTACATTTTCAGGAACGTTTTCTTATTAGAAGAATGTAATGTTCGTCCCAGCCACTTCCTTGATTGATTGACATGGACAGACTCATTAATCAAGCCATCTATCAGTCCATACAAGAGTTTATTTGTGATTATTGTGGCCAAAAATGACTGATTTTGCTGTGGCTTTTTTCAAAATTTGCAATGCATTTTGCAGGGTTTTTTGAGGCTTGTTTTGAATTGGGGAAATTGCAATTGAAATAAATTGTTCTGCACGGTCTTTCGCAGTGATGTTTGTTGGTAAATGAGACCTTTTAGCTGTACTCATGTTCGGTGCACGTGAATCGAATGGGACTTTGGCTGAATGCGCGTTGTGATGAAGTCATATGGCGTGTTTGGATGATGCCACATATAACGTCTTGGTCCAGATCTACGGAAGATATGCAGTAATTTTGAAAAATTGCAAGCTCCTGCAAATATTGCAGAGTTTCCTTGATTTTGCATTCCTTTCAAAATTCTGAAGGGACTGATCTATTCATCTATTTAAAATCATATTTTGAGCTCAGGCATACAAATGTCTCTCTGATATTAACGATCATTAATTTATTTGACCTACTTTCACCATGGACATAAGCACTTTTACCATCACAGCCACTGGTACCAAGACCAATCTTTTATATAAAATTTTAAAGAATGTCTTTTTAATGGTTAAAAGTTACAGTACACTGTAAGAGTACCTTGCCATGTGTAAAGTGGGAAAAAGTCAGTATCAGATCAGTACTGACCAATACTCAGCTCTGAGAGCCCTGACGTCAGCAACAAATAGAAAACTAACAGTTAGAAATGAGATCAGCGCATCACTACTAGTTACAATTCATTCAAACAAAAAGATGCCTGCTTACAATTCACTTAATTACTCAACTAATTAAAATAACACTTGATTATTGTACACTATAGGGGGCACGGTGGCTTAGCGTTTAGCACGTCTGCCTCACACCTACAGGGTTGGTGGTTTGACTCCCCACCTCCACCCTATCTGTGTGGAGTTTGCATGTTCTCCTAAGTGGTTTGGGATATACTCTGGTTTCTTCCCCCAATCCAAAGGCATTGGATTGTAAAAAAATTTAATTAAAATTTTAAATTAAAATCCCCCTTAAAATTAAAATCTGTTTGTGCCATCTTTAGCTGCAATAAATGCAACCAAATGCTTCCAAAAAGTGGAGATCAGTCTTTCACAGAACTGTGGTGGAATTTTGGCCCACTCTTCTTTGCAGAACTGCTTTAGTTCAACAACAGGGTTGGAGGGTTTTCGAGCATTAACTGCCTGTTTTAGGTCCTGCCACAGCATCTCAATTGGTTCAACACAGAACTTTGTCTAAGCCATTCCAAAACTTTCATTTTGCTTTTTTTTTTGAGTCATTCAAAGGTGGACTTACTCCTACGCTTTGGATTATTGTCCCAGTTGTGCTTGAGTTTCAACTTACGGACTAAAGAACATTCTCCTGGTAGAGAGCAGAATTCATGTTTCCCTCAATTATTGCAAGCTGCCCAGGCCCTGAAACAGCAAAACATTCCCACACCATCACACTACCACCACCATGCTTTACTGTAGGTATGATGTTCTTTTTGTGGAATTCTGTGTTTAGTTTACACCAGATGTAGCGGGACCCCTGTCTTCCAAACAGTTCCACTTTTGACTCATCAATCCATAGAACATTCTCCCAAAAGGTTTGACTGTCATCAAGGTGTGTTTTGGCAAAATTCAGACGAGCCTTAATGTTCTTCCGGGTTAGCAGTGGTTTTCACCTCAACACTCTTCCACGGATGCCATTTTTCCCCAGTGTCTTTCTGATAGTGGAGTCTTTTGTGACTTTCTGGATGAGTCGTTGCTGTGCTCTTCGAAGAATTTTGGAAGGTCTGCCACTTCTGGGTAGGTTCACTACTGTGCAGAGTATTTTTTTTCCATTTGCAGATAATGGCTCTCACTGTGGTTCATTGGAGTCCGAAAACCTTTGAACAAGCTTTATAACCCTTTTCAGACTGAAGCATTTCACCAGTGTGTTATGCTGCACTGTCAGTTGGCTGGTTGCCTTAATGGGTAAGAAGGAAAGAAGTGATAGCCCTTACCCTCCCTGGTTGGTGGCTTTCATGTGATAGGGGAGAGCTGGTGGAGGGTAGCAATGAGAACAAAAAATTCTGGTTTCGCATGACTATCCAGTGAATAGATGAATGAATGAGAATCTGCTGAATGAATGGCTATACAGGAGGCAAAGCCAGCATCTCCAGCTATGAATCACAGTTTCAGAAATACTTCCTGCTGACTCCACACATTATCGTTCCTTGGCTCTGTATCAGGCAAAAGGGCCTCCCACACACACACACTCCAGCGGACATCCTCTTCTCTAAACATGATGCACACTGCAGACACACCCCCACACCGTAAGACTTTTTTGAATCTATTAATTTACTTGAGATTATCATACCTATGACTAAATAATTACACCATTAGAATAAGCTAATGCACAAATTCACACGAGCACAAAAGCACTCGTACTAAAACATCTCACCATTCTCCAATAAAAAGTAAAGCCGGTTCAATAAAATGTCATATTTTGTTTAAGTG
The DNA here is from genome assembly GCA_025728095.1 of Prietella phreatophila. Lineage (NCBI taxonomy): Eukaryota > Metazoa > Chordata > Actinopteri > Siluriformes > Ictaluridae > Prietella > Prietella phreatophila. The sequence goes on along the minus strand of JAOUWY010000048.1, from coordinate 7,204,315 downwards.
GCAGATTACAACTGATCCCAAAGAACTTACAGCTACCATTTTTAATTCATTTTGTCTCAGTCCTGAGATCCTCACATCCATAGTCCTTATACACCTCAGCTGTTATTATGGGTCTTCATAAAAATTACATCTCAAAGTTTGTGGAGGTAATATCTGATAAGATTAATGGAATCCCATGGTTTAAAAATAAATAAATAAATAGATAGATAGATAGATAAATAAATAAAAATGCTTGGTCAGACATTTGCACCTTTAGTTCTGCACTGGATGCATGACACTAACGTATACAAGAAAAAAGCTTCATACGTTTTTAAATAAACTATTTTTTAAAATCCTTTTATATAAATCTAAGTTCAATTTGAAACTACATGCATGATCCACCATACTATCCAGTAAGCTTTCCAGTAAGCTTCTGCATTCAAACTTCAGGAGTCGGGGTCTAAGTGGCAGAGTAACCTACAAAGGTGGACTGCTAGAAACCAGGGGGAAGCATTTAACATTTGGGGAGGTTAAATACGAAATCATAATGATGACCCTGTTGACCTTTTTTGAACACCATTACAGCACAATTAATGTGAAAAAAATGTTTTATTTAACGTGTATCAGCAATAACATTAAAACCACCTGTCTAATATTGTGCATGTCCCCCTTGTGCCACCGAAACAGCCCTGACCCGTCAAGGCATGGACTCCACAAGACCTCTGAAGGTGTGCTGTGGTATCTGACACCAAGACATTAGCAGCAGATCCTTTTGTAGAAGTTGTGAGGTGGGGCCTCCATGGATCAGACTTGTTTGTCCAGTACATCCCACAGATCCTCGACTGGACTGAGATCTGGGGAATCTGGAATCAACACCTTGAACTCTTTGTCATGTTCCTCAAACCATTCCTGAACAATTTTTGTAGTGTGGCAGAGTGCATTATCCTGCCATTATGAAATACCGTTGCCATATAGGGGTGTACTTGGTCTGCAATGATAGTTAGGTAGGTGTTACGTGTCAAAGTAACAGCCACGAGAATGTCAGGATCCAAGGTTACCCTGCAGAACATTGCTCAGAGCATAAAACTGCCTCTGCCCACTTTCCTTCTTCCCATAGTGCATCCTGGTGCCATCTCTTCCTCAGGTAACTAGTCACTCACACATACACGGCAGTCCACATGATTCAGATCTTTAATTTTCCGTGCTTCCATCACATCAACTTCAAGATCCGACTGTTAACTTGCTGCCTAATATATCCCACCCCTTGACAGGTGCCATTGTATTGAAAAAAATCAAATATTATTCAGTACACCCGTCAGTTAATGTCGGTGTACAAAATCAATTGTGCCGTACGTGTATCGTGCTATTTTGGAATATATTTCGGGGATTCAAACACAAGCTCCCCACTACGCTCGTGTTGTCAAGATTCAGTACTGTAAGGGAGTAGGTCTTAGGCTTATTTAATTCAGAACGAATCACAGTCCAAGGATTTTCCAAAATGACGCTCTCAATGACTGATTTTTACATTACAAGTAAGTCACACTTTGTCCTAAACCACACCAGGATGTCTGTGTGACATTACAGAAATATTGGAGGTTGTTTGAGGCACATATTTACAGACAAGATTTAAGGTGAGACAGACATCCATTAGCTGTTAGCTACATTAGGGTTGTAGCTCTGGTTCAAAACAAAAAGAATCATCAAACACCAATATGCACATAGAAAACCGTGTATAGATTATACAACAGCTCGAAACACAGTAACATTTTATGCTACTGCATTCGGGTCACTTCCCGCCCCCAAAGGAAAAACGTGCTAGACAAATACTGGGCAGCCTTGGTCTCAGTGGTTTAACACGGCTCACACTTGTTATAAGATTGGCTGTTAACAAGAGCCAAACATTCCTCGGCAAGATACAAGTGAATGAGTCACAGTCTCTTCTATTTTAAGCTTGGCTCAGAGAACACACCAGTGTTCAGTTTGTTTACCCCATCATTGTATGGATTTTAACAAAGATTAAAGCTCAAACTGCAAACTTAGACACTGTTTTCGAACTCAAACTAGCCCGCATCGATGGCAGTTATGCCAAAATAGCAAGTAACACACTAGTTTGTCATTAAAAAGTGTCACTAAAATGGCTGTTATTCTGTGAACCCTACAGCAGGGACCAACTTCGCTCATATGCCAATTAGAGACCGCAGCAAGCACATAGGAAACCAACCGTTACCAAGGAGTAAAGAGCCTTCTCCAGAAAGGAATTGAGCAACATTGCGATTACGAATGATTTCATTTACATCAACAGCATTTGGCAGACTACCCTTATCCAAAGAAACTTACAGATGCTTCTTTCAAAAACAATGCTGTATTCTTGCGTTAATTAAACATCCTGTTTTGGGATTTTATGATTAGCAATTAACACCAACTGAGCTCATGCTTCCTGAGGCCGTTTCGTTCTCGCCGCTCTTGTCGCATTATTTATGCAGGATGATATGAGCGCAAAAATCTGAGTATTAAAATTCACTTAGTTCTAGCTGGAAGTCTATTTTTACTCCGACTTTGGAGAGGAGGGAAAGAAAGGTAAAAGGTGGAGAGTAAAAGATGCAGGAATAGAGAGAGAGAGCAAGAACACATGTAAAATTCATCCCACCATCACTTTGAAAGATTTGAAGGTGACGATAAAACTGAATGTGCCACAGCTTCTTATGTTGAAGCTTCAAAATGCAGCTGCAGGACTTTATTTAGCTTCAGGGTCCACAAACACAAACTAATCACGTCCGCGCTTCACATTCAGCTTCTAATCACTGTGGAAAAAATGGGCTGTCGGATAAATCAAAAGCTTTCGGTCATATTGATTCCGCCTGATACGTGAGGAGACTCAGGCAAACACCGCGACACTTCTGCCACAGGTTCCTGAGCTGTGCAACTGTCCAAGCATCGTCTCCTACTGTCAGAATTTCCCAACAACATCACGTTTATAATTGCTTCTGCCAGTTGGAACACTCCCTCAAGGATGTTCAAATGTTCTGGGCTGAGAGGAAGCACATGATTGGTAGTGGTCATGCAATATAAAATACTTATTAGTGCTTTTTAACTAGAGAGTGCGATTCTCATTTACTTTCAGAACAAGAAACATTTGCCCATGGCATGTCGCAATATTTAGACTTAATGGCTTCATGGTGGTGTAATACACCTCAATAATACTGTACAAATTCTTCTGACCACCTAGTCGAATAATTTTTTTACCAGGCATATTTATCTGCAAACACTTTTCAGAATCATGAACGTGCAGGAATGTGGAAGTCTTGAGAATAACAAAACCAATATCAAAATAAGGTTTGGTACAAAAACGGTCAAATAACTCTCCTGCTTACCTCACCGTTAAACATCCATCCATCCATCTTCAACCGCTTATTCCTTGCTCAGGGTCGCGGGGAACCTGGAGCCTATCCCACATGCAGACTGAAAATGTAGAGGCTAACCAGAGTGGAATATCATCTTTTACGGACAGAATAACACATCTCGGTCAAAACACACACACACACACACACACACACACACACACACACACACATACATACAGACAAAAATGACGTCTTCTTGACTGCACAAACACGATATGCTTGACATTAGCACCTTGGAAAGGAATCATTCCCTACAGACCCCATGTTCTCCGACAGACATTTAAATCGTTCCTCCAAATTGACAGCCGTTGCAATAGTTGGAATCTCTAGGCGATGTCCAATACTATTGTCAATTTTCCCAAACCTACTAGCTTGCTATATGTTAATATATTATACTAGCTAACACTTTTTATAACCTAGTCACTGGGCAGCACACTACTGATGATGCTCCCATGCAGGAAAAAACAAGATCAGTGCAGAACATGGACACAAAAATGTGCATAAATAAAAAAAAATTAATAAATAAATAAAGTTACTCAATTGGAGTAACTCACAAATGATTACAGTGCAGTTCAGGCCAGACAAGAATGCGCATCAAAACACGTCCTCGCCAGGTCAGTCCCAATGACAAATATCGCTCGCTAGCGAGGTACATTACCTTTAAGCTCATCAAGCCATGTTAACTGTTCAACCCGTCGGACAATCAGCCATCAAATCTTGTAAGTATAGCGGTCATCCCAGGCTAGCTAGCTAACTCTAACCAGGCAGGTGCAGATCAGCTGCAATCTGTACGACTCATGGCTTATTTCTGCTCAAACAGCAGAAGGGTTTGGCCAATAGAAATAGCCTTTGCTCAAGAAGAAAAAAACAATTAGAGGGTGCATCGCAGAACGTTGGAGCTTTTACTTGCTCAGTGGGCTAGCTAAAGAATTTAACCTTTGTCCACCCTTGTACTGTAACTAATGTACTTATGTGGAATTAGTTTATTTTGCTCATGAGGAGGACATATGGATGGAGGTTAAAAAAAAAAAAAAACGCTCCAAATCAGTGCCTGGTCAAAGCAATATAAGGACAAAAAACTAGCTAGAATGGCTTTTCTATCAGATAGCGCACCAGAGCAATTTTCAGCAGTACATTGTAAGAAAAAAAAAAAAAAAAAAACACTAAGGGTTCTTTGGATATGGTATTTTGCATCCTAAAGAGGTTCTATATGATATCATCTTCGATAGAACCTTCAGAGGATTTCCCTAAATAGAATGGTAGAATAGTTCTTTTCTACAAGGATGACATGCTGAACGGCCCTTAAAGGATCTTGAGCTAGCCTTTTCCCTAAGAAGAGTCTGATAACATTCCCATTGACTTCAATAGGAAAACCTGTATTTTTGTTTCTCTTGACATTTACTCAGCATTTGGTTTTATAAGTAAATAAGACCGAAACG
>JAOUWY010000048.1:7141380-7155088 GCA_025728095.1 Prietella phreatophila | reverse complement strand
GAGAGAGAGAGAGAGAGAGAGAGAGAGACTTCGCTTCATGCTAACAAGTTACTTACATTAGCTAAGGTGTATCGCGCAAAAATATACATCAGCTCTAAATGAAATCTATCACACTAATGTGCGGGTAGTGCTCGTTTCTGTCTAAAGCACAGCTCAAGCCAATACACTCGGCAGCGAATCTTCGAGCAAAGGCCTGTTTCCCGTCCCGCGTCCGCGCTCTTTCCTTACCGCTGTCGCCGATGATGAGGAGCTTGAAGAGGTAATCGTAGTCGCGCGCCATGGCACTGCTCGCTCGCTCGGTATCCGCGCGTCGTTTCCCGTGTCAGTGTCCGGTGTGTGAAAGACAGCGCTGGGTGTAAACCGGTGTCTCGCTCCCCCCCGGCTGAGAGGCTGTAGCCGTTCTGCGGAAGATGTCTCCCCTTAGCCGGCGGGTATTTTCGACACACTTTTTCTGGTTCACACCCAAAAGACATGCGGCTGCTCTCTGCGCTTCGGGGTTGTTAGCCTGCTGCTAGCTGCGGTTTATAATTCCACCCGCCCTGCTGGCGAAGGAGCCGCACTGCGCATGCGCGGACGCACAATCGCAGGTATGACGAGCATCCAGTTTCATTCAATGCGATGACAGTTTTGCAGCCATGCCGCTTCCTTTTTCATTATTGATTTAGACAAGTCTACCATCAGCAAAGATCCGCCACTGATTAGCTGTACGAGACACTTCATACACCATAAAATTCACAAGGGGGGGGAAAAAAAAAAAAGACAATCGCTTTCAAAGTTCTTTATTGATTTTAATTCAAGCAGGTTACAGTGATCGCTGCTTATTTTAGTCGAACAGACCAAAGCCCATGTCCTCATCAGACTCCTCGGACTCCTCCTTGACCGGCTCGGCGGCCGCAGCAGGCGCAGCGGCAGCAGGAGCAGCTGCAGCCACAGCGAAAGCAGAGGGATCAGCCAAAAAGGCCTTCACCTGGAAGGGAGCACAAAAATGCAGGAAGTTACACTGTGAACCCTATTGTGCACCATATTTAAACTAAGGGTGTTCCCACATTTGGTACGTTTCACACCAGAGTTCCCTTTAAGTGAATACCAGACCACTCTTCATCTGGATCAGAGATCGATTAATTGGCCTGTATCCAGTTTTGAATAATAGCTTTTACTCCATCAAATGCACCCAACTTTGTACAAACAAGTGTTAAAAATAAGTCAAAGTGTAAACCTCCCCAATAGAGCCAGTATTCCAAATGGCACCCTGTGGTCGTCCTTCAGGTACACACTTTAGTGACTATAGGAATGGGGTGAGCACAGGCCCAAATGGTCATTTTTGCATTCAGGAGAGGAGTCATGAAACTGCAGTCATTACTCGAACGTGATGTTCAAGGTTTATATTTGATTACTGTTTGGAGACAAAACAATCATTTTGTTAATCCTACAGCATCACAGACCTAGTGGGCATGTGCAAACACATGGCACATTTAGAACAGGGCAAGAAATTCAACTACAATGCTGGATTTTTATACATGCAAGTGACCATTTAATTCCAAATCGTTAGGTTTTCTGTAGAGACCAATAAGGTCTTATTTGGTAGACACAAGGCCCATCATCTACTTGAAAGCCTTTATTGTCCAGGCATCAAGCGTGTTTGGTGTCCGAAACCAACCGTCCCTGTCTGCCAGAGGAGACTGACACACAGGGATAGGAGGAAACGGGTTTCTGTTTGCAGGGGGAACGACAAAACAGCACTGCAAAAGCTGCTTTGTAACCTAACCTGCACCAGTAGGGATGCCCAACCCATAGCAAAGCAGAACATTTTTACCTTATCAGCCATAGGGAAGGAGTAGTCCGTCTCCACAGCGACAGCCAGAACCCTCTTGTATCCATTGATAATGGAATGAGGGATGGAGGCAAGAGTGGGATAGCCAATCTGCAGACACACACTGGCGATGTTCCTCACACCCTAAAACAAAGAGACAGTGTGTTACAACATAAACACATTACTTGTTACCTGGAAACCAATAAACCGGCAGGAACTTCAGACAGGCATAGTATGAAAATTAGATTTGTGCAGGGGGATCTGACTCATGCATACATGAGGGGGAAACAAGTGTTCCCGAATTGAAAGAGACCCACTCACTTCCAGGAATCTCTTGTGCAGGGCATCCTCAGTGATATCCAGCACCTCAGGGCTATAGACACTGCCGTTGTCATAGACCTGCTGGATGATCAACCCGTAGGAAAAGGGCGAGATGTTAAGCATGTTGAGCAGCGTGGCCTCGCTGGCACCCACCTTATCTCCAGGTCTAATCAGCTGCACATCACTCTGGAAAGAGAGAACAAATGTTATAGTTCATTAGCAATGGACTGAAGAACCTACAAGAGATGCAAAGACCCAATAATTAACTTTTTTTATTGCTTCAGCTTACTAAGATTTCAATGGTTCCTCTGGAGATCTTGGTGGTGATGCCCAAAGCCTGGAAGAAGGAGGTCTTCTCAGGACCCAGCCCAGTGTTCTGAGCAGGCACAGTCACCTCACAGGGGGCGATGGCACCGGCACGGGCAGCAGCTGGCACCTAAGTAGTAAATGACTTAAAATCAATCTGGAAATTGTAAAAAAAATTTAAAAAAAATAATAAAGTAAAGAATAAAGGTAGAGAATTACCTTATTAGCCAGCAGCAGATCCCTGACCTCAGGCAAGTCTTCCTTGGTAAAGACAAAGCCCACATTTCCACGGATGTGTGGAAGCAGCCTGTTATAAAGAGCCAACCAACATTTACTCAGACAGCGAAACAAACACACATAGAAAACTTTCACCATAAGAATGCAATGTTTGAAACTAAGCGTCCCTGCAAGCCGTGGGATGCGGACATACAGGGATAGTAAGAAACAAGTTGATGTGCAGGGGGAACGACCAACCAGCACTGCAACAGCTGATTAGTAACTTATCCTGCAAATTCAGCAGCACACAGAAGGTGCTGGTTATTTTGGAAAAAGCTATTAGACCTGTAATCATTAATTAAAATAGCATTTTTCATAGGACTCTATAGACTCACTCGTTTCTCTTTATAAGATTAAATTCCAAAGACAGAAAATCAGTCCTGGAATTAGCACTGCTCTACACCAGCTCCTGAGGTATTACATACTTAAGAGCAGTGCTTCTCAAACCTGTCCTGGAGGAACCCCTAAGCGCTGCACATTTTATACATCGCCCTCATCCAACACACCTGATTCAACTCATCAGCTCATTAGTACAGACTGCAAGACCTGAATTGGGTGTCAGATAAGGGAGATGTCCTGAGGGTCCCCAGGACAGGTCTGAAAACCCCTGCTTCAGAAGGTATGTGGTAAATTGAGGAAAAGTCTTCAGTATTTTCACTGACAGTCGCAGACACTGTTTAGAAATAACCCAGAAAGACAGTCATATTTAGACCTATAGGAACACCACACCTCCAAAGGCATATACGTACTTCTCCAGGGCCGGGTTGTTCTCCAGGTGGCCACGGATAGCCTTGCGCATCATGGTGTTCTTGCCCATGAGCACAATCGCCTTGCCCCGCAGGGACAGACGGATGGTCTGCATCTGCTTGGAGCCGACATTGTCCGCGCCCACGATGAAACATTTCGGGTAGTCATTCAGCAGTTGCTGCCAACCAGAACACAAACAGGAAATGAGAATGGCGAGAACTCCTTCGGGGAACGGGCAGAAGCAGGATTAAACAAGTAACACCTAACACAATGTTTGAGACTAAGCGTCCCTGCAAGCCGTGGGATGCGGTCAGACAGGGATAGTAAGAAACAAGTTGATTTGTGCAGGGGGAACGACCAACCAGCACTGCCACAGCTGATTAGTAACTTATCCTGCAAATTAGGGTTTAGACTTGAGAGTTCAAAGAAAGTATAATTATCCAGGCCAGGTTCCTCCACTTAGATCTTACAGCTTAAATTCAAAAACACACCGTGCCATTAAGAGCCTTCATTTGACGTGGAACAAAATAATCAAGTTTTTTCGATGGTGAAAATCAACACTGGACAGAAATACTTTAGTCCAATGACAGGTTTGGTATTGACTGTACTTTATAAAATAAGGAAGCAAACTACCTGAGCAAATCCTGTTTGTACTTGTCAAGAGCCTCTGTACTTCATATAGCCTGGTATCTTTTTTCCTTTTTTTACACAAAGTGTTAAACTTATATCAGCTGTTAAACTGTGGGGAAGAGCTTCTGACCAACAATAAGAAGGATTCCTGGACTGAAGATACTGCTTTATAAGAGTAAAGCGGACACAGAAGAAAGTAAGGAGTAAAATGGCCACTTACAATGATCTTTAAGAAGTAGTTGGACTTCCACGTGGCCCTGTCTTCCCTGGGCATCTTTGCAGTGCTTCCAAGGATCGGTTAAGAGCCGGTTTAAAGACAAGGTGATTATCTTAAGAGGAAAAAAAACAAACAACGCATTATAACCAACATCTTGAAAATCTACTATTTAACATGATGGCTAAAAGAAGAATGTGTAAACTAATCCATTAATACAGCAGGTTTCCGGTTAACTTTCCCCCACTACAGATGTGCGTAAAGGACACTAAAGACTTATTTATTAGGGAAACGTGTTCAGACGCGGAGTAACCGAGTTGGTGAACGGTCGGCCGAACACATGGCGCTGATCTCATTCCCGAGCCAACATGGCGCCGAGAAGCCTTTAGCTAACAAGCTAACGCTGAACAACCCAACCGACAATTCAGGCGAAAACTAGCCTTGTATCATGTATAATTAAGGCGAATTGTTAAGCTTAGAGTTTTCCCCATGTACATTCCGGGTAAACAAACACTTAAGCATTAATAAAACGGGGGAAAATTTGAAAACTCCGTGGTACACTGAAGAGGACCTCACCTCACAGTCGGGACGCGTGAAAGAAAAGAGACCGAGAGAGCGACTCATGTGGTAATATAGAACACGCGTGCTGTTAGCTGATTGGTCAGTATCACTGTCGCTCGTTATGTCCCGCCCACAACTCCAACCACTGCTTCAACTTCAACACCGCGACAAGAAACACGCCATTTTACAAATTAGTTTTATTTCTTAAATGAAACAGGGGGCAAACCCAACTTAAATAAGCAGTGAAATAGGCTCCACCGTAACCCTGACCAGGATAAAGTGGTGACTGAAGAATAAGGGTTGTTACTGAGTGAATGAAATAATTAATCAAATCTGTTGTACATGAATATGCGGTACTTGTGTTGCCTGGTAAGCTACTCGATTTGGGACGGACCCTGGATTTTTCCTCGCGAATCGTTCTTAGTAGTTCTTCCGGTTCTTTTCAGTGAATCATTTCACATGACTCGGTCCCCAATAAGATTCGACTCGTTCGAGTCCCAACGACTCGTTGCTATTCTTATCTCTAAACGACCAACATTTTTGCCACACATTGCTCTACTTTTGTAGAATCGTAACTGGAATTGAGTGTTATTTTACCTAAAAAAATCAGCAAGACATGAAAAAATGTGTAAGAATCCCTGCATAAATATCGTTGTTCCCGTAATGTCTGTACATTAGTACAGACATATCAGGAAGTCCAGTTTATATGAGAGTCGACTCTCAGCGTTTACCTAAAAGACTCAAAGAAGCCACGGTAAAGAAGCCTTGGTGTACGACGCATTGCTAGCTCTTACGTCATTTCCATGCGACATAGCAGCGTGAGCCATGTGAGAGGCGAGTTCCTTTTAAGATTAGATAAACAATCGCAGTGGCGAAGGATATTTAGATTAATTTTTTTACACCTTAAAACTTGCCATTTTGCCTGTTTTGGTATCGACTCGGAGCAGGACGGGTTAATATCGGCTCGACGCTTCTTCCGGATCATGCCCCACGACCCCGATCCTCCTCCGGCCAAGAAATTTAAGCCGGGCTCCCCTTTTTTCCCTATAAACAAAAAGCCTGGAATGCTGCTGCCAAAGAAGGGAAATGCGCCCAGTACAATAGACGTGCAAAGAAAACAGCTTCCTATTTATCAGGCCAAACCTCAGCTCATCGACCAGCTCAGACAGCTGCACAATGCAGTGTTAATCGGTAAGCATGCAGGTTGTGCACAAACAACAGCATCTGATTAGAGCTTTGATCTCTTCCTTGCTACAGAAACTACAACAACCTTTGAAGTCTACAGCTGGCGCCCTGATGTTGGAAGCATAGTTATGTTTGGAATAAAGGAAAGCACTGTTATTGCTGTCAGAGTTTCTAGTTGAAAGCTTTATATACAAGAACCCTGCGAGCACTTGAGTAAATGCTGACGTTGTGAGCTTGAATGAGTTTACTTTTCCCTGAAACTTGTGCAATCATTTGTAAAGTTATGAGTTACCACTATCTTGGATTTACACTCTTCGGACGGTTTAATCAGACACACCTATTGGTGAACTTTCCAACCAGCTGGAGCACTTTTACTGTTTAACACTGTATAAACATACTCGGCAATGCTTTCCCACACATTTTCTGTGTAATTGTGTGGTGTAGTTTGGCTTTCTATTTACAAACCAGTGAATTTCTGAGTCCAAGGAGATGACTAGCTATAATATTTACTCGAATTCTGATACAACACGATCCGCTGGTCCGATTTAAAGAAGCATGAATGGCTGTGAGAAAAGAAAGGACAGAAACCATCGTCATGTTGAGTTGGTCTCTATGAAGTACCCCAGTTGTTGATGACCTGTTTACTCTATTTCGTAGGAGAAACAGGCTCTGGAAAAACCACACAGATCCCTCAGTACCTATATGAAGCTGGTATCGGTCGGCAGGGCATCATCGCAGTCACTCAACCTCGACGCGTGGCTGCTATCTCGCTGGCGGGACGAGTGGCGGAGGAAAAGAGAACTCAACTTGGAAAACTGGTGGGTTGAGAAACCGTTCCTGCATCTTTTGGAATACGTGCATGATCTCATTTATACATTTGGTACCATTTTGAACTGTTGATTTAAAAAAAAAATCTTTTTTCCAAAAAACATAACTCCAACAATTCCACAGGTGGGCTACACGGTACGATTTGAGGACGTGACCTCCCCGGAAACCAAGCTGAAATTCATGACTGATGGTATGCTGCTCAGAGAAGTGATCGGAGACCCGCTGCTTTTGCGCTACACAGTTGTGATCCTGGACGAAGCCCATGAGCGCACCGTTCACACAGACGTCCTCTTTGGAGTGGTCAAGTGCGCCCAGCGCAAACGCAAAGAGCAGAATAAGATCCCTCTAAAGGTGAGGAACTAACATGGGGGAATATTGAGCTGGAGACCTCAAACTAGTGGTGGGCAATGAAAAAAATATCACATCATGATATATGTAAGCATTTCTATGGTACGTGATATGTTTCACAATATACTGTACGTCATACATGTACGACGCTGAAAAGGAGGGAAAATAAAAATTTCAACAGAAAATAAAAACAGTCAGTACCTTTTTTAAGTACACATTTAAAAAAAAAAGATTTAAAGAAAAGCTTTAACATTTTTTTTTTAAATATTCAAAACAGAACAAAATTTTAAAAGCATCTAATCAGCTGCTGACTGGATTCTTTTATTTACTGTCAATAAAATTAATTATTAACACCAAAGACAAGAGAAATTTCTCATTTGTGAAACAAAATTACTAAAAAAAAGACAGCTAGAGAAAATATCTTGAATGTTGTCAAACCTATATAGTATTTCCAATGATACAATTACAACACCCGAATATAATATTAAATATAATATTAAACTTATTTCTAGACATTTTTTTTACTACTTTCAATCATAAATTTTCTTACTTTATTGGCATATAATTTAGTTTCTTTCTAGAAAATCTTTCTAAATGCTTCAAGTGAGCCAAATTATTTGCCGATAGAATCTGTTTCAGTCTTGAAATCGGTAAAAATGTTTAAAAATAAATTGAATGGAATAACTTCATATTATTCATATTGGATAATGTGAATAGTAGACATAAAGTTTCTTTCAATTAATTTCACTTGCTAAGATGTCGTTTGTTTTTTGGCTTTTTTCAGGTGAAATGATCTCATTATACTGTCCAGCCATATTTTAAGCTCCTTTCTCATCTATTTTATTTTCTAATCCTCAGGTCATTGTGATGTCAGCCACCATGGATGTAGACCTGTTCTCCCAGTATTTTAATAAGTCTCCTGTGCTGTACTTGGAGGGTCGACAGCACCCGATTCAGATCTATTACACCAAGCAGCCGCAGTCTGATTACCTACACGCAGCGCTGGTCTCCATCTTTCAGATTCACCAGGTTAGTCGTTTTCTTACGTAGACATGTATTACACTTTAATTATCGTATGTGCATTTAATACAGACGTGAGTATTTATCTGAATCCTTGGGAGGAGCTACAGATGGTGTCCTTTCCTGATGTCTCTGGCGATTAAGTATATTGTGTTTATGCCCTCGATAAGAAGGCCAAAAGTGTTTGTCTAACATTTTAGCTCTGAGCAGCGGTTTTCTCTCATCGAACAGGACCATTTTTGAACATAACTCGCATTTAATGTTTGCTTCATCATAGTATTGGGTGGTGAAGAATATATTTGTGTTTATAGTGATCTCCGGTGTCCCTAATGAGTATCTTTATCCACCCAGGAAGCTCCTCCATCCCATGACATCTTGGTGTTTATGACGGGTCAGGAGGAGATCGAAGCGCTGGCTCGTACGTGTCGGGACATCGCCAAACATCTGCCTGAAACCTGCGGGCTCATGATCGTGATCCCTCTGTTCGCATCACTTCCTCCTGCGCAGCAGCTCAGGGTCTTTCAGCCTGCACCTAAGGTACCCTTGTTGATGGTTCCTCATAGATTTGCTAAGGATTATGTTCAGATTTCATATCTGTGATAAATTTCAAACCCGCAAACCATATTCACGTGAAACGGTGCAGCACTGATAGAAAATCAAATGCTTCAATACTAATACTAAAGGGATCTAGTTGACTTGAAGATATTTTGTATTTCATTTCATTACTGGAGTGTTTAATGCACAGCTTTGTACCATGATGCAGTCCAATACAGGGAAAAAACGTTGCCCATAATCACAAAGCTCTCTAGTATAAATTTAGCAACTGATTTAAAAAAACAATTTTCTACTGCAATAATATTTTCGTTTACTTTGTTGTATGCATCTACATTTCATATTAGCAGCTATAAATTTTGTAAAAAATAATAAGAACCAAATTCTTAAAGAGTCATCATACACACCTCCATTAGTGTTTTATTCTATTTGTAGCTTTCCGTTTCATACCCACACCCATTATATGTTTTCCTCTAGGAAAAGCATTGACCTTGTTTACCAGAGTTTCTGTTTTTGTGTCATCTGTATTAACCTTCTCTCTCTCTGCATATCAGGGTTGTAGAAAAGTCATCCTCTCAACCAACATCGCAGAGACGTCTATAACCATTTCTGGAATTAAATACATCATTGACACAGGAATGGTGAAGGCCAAGCGCTATAATCCAGGTGAGAGCTCTCATGTCCATCATTCAAACAGTATTTAAAGCTGGGGTTGTATTTTAGGAAAAGACTCAGTTATGCTGATTGCATTCCGGTAGTTCATTGAGCTATTCCAAGTCTTTAACACTGTTAAAAAGCTTAAATACTGCTTGTTTCCGATGTAGTTACAGCGATCGGTCATGACATTAAAACCACGAACGAAGGTGAAGTGAATAAGATTTATTATCTCGTTATAATGGCACCTGTCCATAGGCAGCAAGTGAACAGTCACTTCTCAAAGTGGATGTGTTGGAAGCAGGAAAAATGGGCAAGTGTAAGGATCTGAGCGATTTAACCAAATTGTTTGGTCAGACCATCTCCAAACTGCAGGTCTTGTGGGGTATTCCCGGTATGCAATGGTTACCAAAAGTGGGCCGGGGAAGGAGAACTGGTGATACGACGACAGGATTATGGGCGTCATGGGTGCGAAGGCTAGTCTGTCTGGTCCGATCCCACAGAAGTGCTACTGTACCAAAGATTGCTGAAAAAGTTAATGCTGGCTATCATAGAAAGGTGTCAGAATACAGTGCATCACAACATGTGGTTCATGTGGATGGCCAGGTGCTTGTGTGTCGCTTACATGGGGAAGAGACAACGTTCATGGCAACGGTATTCCATAATGGCAGTGGTCTCTTTTAGCAGGATAATGCACCCTGCTACACTGCCAAAATTGTTCAGGAATGGTTTGAGGAACATGATGGAGAGTTCAAGGTGTTGATTGGCCTCCAAATTCCCCAGATCTCAATCCGATCGAGCATCTGGACAAACAAGTCCGATCCGTGGAGGCCCCACCTCATAAATTGCAGGACTTAAAAGATCTGCTTCTAACGTGGGTGGCTGTGGCGCAGTTGGTAGAGCGGGTTGGCCACCAATCGTATTGGTGGTTCGATTCCCAGCCCGGGTGGCTCCACATGCCGAAGTGTCCTTGGGCAAGACACTGAACCCCAAGTTGCTAGCTAGCGCCTTGCATGGCAGCTCTGCTACCATTGGTGTGTGTGAATGGGTGAATGAGACACAATGTAAAGCGCTTTGGATAAAAGCGCTATATAAGTGCACATTTACATTTAACGTCTTGGTGCAAGATACCACAGCACATTTTCAGATATCTTGTGGATTCCATGCCTTGACAAATCAGAGCTGTTTAAAAGGGACCTACACAATATTAGGCAGGTGAATTTACATGGTTCACATGGTGTCATCTATTTGAGAACAGAGGTGTGCATCAGGATGAGAACATTAAAGTCATGCGAACAAGGTTTTTACTTTTCCTGTTGGCGTGAGCCAGCACTCGGATATGAAGCTTGCGTGACAAAGAACAACATTTATTAGCGTTGGCATGTGGTGCTCACCTGGCTACTAGTTTGTTTAGGCAGGCAGAAACAAAAACGAATGAGGAGCATATAAAGATGAACTAAACAGTCTGGCAGATATGGAGTGTTTAGGCCACGCCTACTTCACGATTAAATCCGAATATGGATATTTGGAGCACTGAACAGAGACATATATATATTTTATAAAATTAGTGCCATTGTGTTACACACCTAATAGTTATTCATTGCTACTAGTAAATAATGCAAATAACTTGAAGACAGACAATCAGAAACTATGCATTTATATTGACATAGTATAAAATGTTATTAGGTCTCTAATTTTCCTATTGTGGATAATATTTTACATGTACTTGTAGAGCACGAGTCATTCCCATGCCCAGTGTGAGTGATTGCAATACCATCTAAATACCATGTGGTGGAGCTGTGCCATCTACTACACTCTGAATAAGAATCTTAATGTAAACTACCATTATAGAGTATTTACCACTTATTCATACAAGTGTTGATTCATTTGGAGGCATGTCATTTCAGACACCAGGGGTTTATATTTAATAACACTGAGTACATGTTAGATTGTGATACTGATAGTATGAAATCCAAAGAAGAAGAATACAGTTGCAAGCATAAATGTGCATAATTCATCATCATTCATGTGAGATGCTGTTTTTGTCTTATGTGCTGTTAGACAGCGGTCTGGAGGTGTTGGCCGTGCAGCGGGTGTCCAAAGCGCAGGCCTGGCAGCGGGCAGGCAGGGCAGGGAGAGAAGACTCTGGCTCCTGTTACCGCCTCTACACCGAAAACGAGTTCGACAACCTAGCGAACGTGACTGTACCTGAAATACAACGGTACAGTGTAGTAGAGATTGTGCAATCTTTCTGTTAATTGGCTTAATTCAGGATTAGACAGCTTTGCATTGTATGTATGTAGTTAATCAAAACAGTGCAAATACAATAGCGATGTCACAATTTTGTAAATGTACATAATATAATTCATAATGCATATTATAAGTTGTCATTATTTGCCTGACCTATATGCTCTGTAGGTGTAATCTGGCTGGTGTAATGCTGCAGCTGCTGGCTCTGGGTGTTCCTGATGTGCTCAACTTTGACTTCATGTCTAAGCCGTCACCCGGTAAGAGACGTGGTTTTTGTATATGCAGAATTATTAGCATCCTTCATGACACTGAAAAGAATGGAATCTACAAATGAATTACGCTAGCAATAAGTCGATAATGTGCGCTTAAATATGAACGGGATGTGGGGCAGGTTTATTTTAATATTCTATTAATAGATAGCATGGTTTCTTTTCAAAAACACTGCCTTTAAAATGATTAGCACCCTCGCAATTAGTATTTGCTGATGGGAACGAGAGAGAGGTCTGTTTCTGACTATTTCCGACTTTTTGGCTCTTATTGTTAGTACAATAATTATTGTTATTGATTGGTAATAACCTTCTTTACCGTTGATCTCCATTGTCATTTTTAAAAATCAAGTTCTTGTCCTTTCGTCTTAAAAGGCATGCGTATGATTGCAGATGTTTTATTTGATTTATCATGTAATTAATTACTTAATTTATTATTAATAGTAATGATAATAGAATTCTTTCTGGAAGAGAAAAAATATTATTTTACAATCGTACATCTGGCACCTGCAGAAACACTGTTGCTTGTGTCATTGGACAGAGTCCATGCGAATGGCAGGGGAGCAGCTGGATCTCCTTGGAGCTGTGGAGAGGAAGGACGATCAGGTTTCCCTCACTCCTCTGGGCAAAAAGATGGCCTGCTTTCCCTTGGAACCTCGATTTGCTAAAGTAATTGGGATTGTCCTCTTCTGGCATGTGTTTTTATGCCTCTGTCACTCAGTGGTGGGAGAATTTTTTGGGGGTTCTCCGTTCACCCATACATCCGTCTGAGATTCTCGTAAGCACAGTATCCTAAGGACAAGTATGTTTGTAGGATGTATGTGGAATTGTCATTGTAACTAGAAAATGAACGGATATGATTTTGGTCAAAACAAGACCAGCTGTCTGATTTTCTACTATAGCTTCTTTTCTAATATTATAATTACACCTCAGGGAAGGAAAACAATATGCCACGACCCCTTAAAATTAGACTATTATTTGTATAGCATGTTTTACAGTAGAGACACAATGATAGAAGTCCATCCATCTATCCATCCATCATGAGCAAGCCAGACAATGCATTGGCAAGGAAACATGTCCTGAGAAGGCATGGGGAAGAAACTTTAAGAAGAACCATATTTAAAAGAGAACCCATACTCTTCTGGTGTGGTTATAAATAATTTTTCTTCTACAACTGTATATTATAAAGTGTGTTGAAGGGATGTTCAGTATGAGCATGTTCTGAAGTCCTGGGATGAGCATAGGAAAGTCTTTACGATTACAGCAGCAGTTCTTTTGGTATAAATCTACAGTATCCAGGTGAGATTATCCACTGAAGCAAGGATGAGACTGAAATCTATTTTTTGCAATTTAGGGAATCCATCCATAGCAGAAGAATTACAACTGATCTCCACATTCATAGCAGCATAAAAATGAATGAACCGACAATCTACGGGGTCCAATCATGCTTCTCAAATAGCTTTATGTAAATGAGTGCAAAATCCAAGAGCTTAATGGTTCTTTTTTGTTTGATTGGCAGAAGCCAAGGATTCAAGCCCAAAATTTTCATGGTAGGTCTTGGGGGCAGCTGTGTCCACTAATCATAGGGTTGGCGGTTCGATTCCCAGCCCACATGAAGCGTTCTTGGGCAAGACACTGAACCCCAAGTTGCTCCCGATGGCAAGTTAGCGCCTTACGTGGCAGCTCTGTTACCATTGGTGTGTGTATGTTAATGGGTGAATGAGATGCAGTGTACAGCAC
>JAOUWY010000048.1:7025294-7040259 GCA_025728095.1 Prietella phreatophila | reverse complement strand
AGTAATAGCAGTAGTGGCAGGAGCAGTAGTAATAGTAGTAGCAGGAGCAGTACTAATAATAGCAGTAGTGGCAGGAGTAGTAGTAATAGCAGTAGTGGCAGGAGCAGTAGTAATAGTATTAGCAGGAGCAATAGTAATAGTTGCAGGAGCAGTACTAATAGTAGTAGTAGCAGGAGCAGTAGTAATAGTAGCAGGAGCAGTAGTAATAGTATTAGCAGGAGCAATATTAATAGTTGCAGGAGCAGTACTAATAGTAGTAGTAGCAGGAGCAGTAGTAGTAGCAGGAGCAGTAGTAATAGTATTAGCAGGAGCAATAGTAATAGTTGCAGGAGCAGTACTAATAGTAGTAGTAGCAGGAGCAGTAGTAATAGTAGCAGGAGCAGTAGTAATAGTATTAGCAGGAGCAATATTAATAGTTGCAGGAGCAGTACTAATAGTAGTAGTAGCAGGAGCAGTAGTAGTAGCAGGAGCAGTAGTAATAGTATTAGCAGGAGAAATAGTAATAGTTGCAGGAGCAGTAGTAATAGTAGTAGTAGCAGGAGCAATAGTAATAGTTGCAGGAGCAGTAGTAATAGTAGTAGTGGCAGGAGCAGTAGTAATAGTAGTAGCAGGAGCAGTAGTAATAGCAGTAGTGGCAGGAGCAGTAGTAATAGTAGTAGCAGGAGCAGTACTAATAATAGCAGTAGTGGCAGGAGCAGTAGTAATAGTAGTAGTTGCAGGAGCAATAGTAATAGTTGCAGGAGCAGTAGTAATAGTAGTAGTGGCAGGAGCAGTAGTAATAGTAGTAGTAGTAGTCGTCATCTTTATATAATGCCCTTGGCCTTTTCCATAGTCTCCCCCATATCTGTTATCTGATTGTTTTGTTTTGAGAATGTGATAAAATGGAGTTGAATGTGAATCACTTGGATCAGGACAAAAGCTGAGAAATGGAGAGAAAGTGGGAGGAGAAAAGAGATCTCACATTCACCACCTGCTTTTGCTGCTCTCCAATCACAAAAAGGCTTTAGAGAGCTGCATGACTTCTGCTTGAGACAGAAAGATGATAGATAGACAGTCCCTGGAGAGACTGTGGCCTATTTCTTTCAAGGTAATCCCAAAGAGGAAGAAGGTTCTAGACGCATCAGATAGGGATCTGGGAAGGTCAGAGCCTTCAGTTTGCTTGCCATAGAAAAAGACAAGTTTGTGAAAAGTACCAGAGGAAGATATTTTATAGCACAGAAATCTCTAATGAGGAATAGATGATGAATTGAATTATGTAAATATAAGATTACCAAATGATATTTATTTATAAAATAACCAAACGAAAGTTATTTGCTTGTCCTCGGTTTAAAGACACTCTGGGTGTTAACACTGCAGTCTCGAATTAAGTTCATTTGAAAGTTATTATGGTGTAATGTGCATTTGACTGCTGTTTAGACTGCGATATGACACCTGGCATGTGTGTGCAATTTCTCCCAAAGGCACCTGAAAAAACAATGAACAGGCGGAAAAATGTATTTGATCCTTGTGAGAATATTAGTTCTAAGGAAATATGGTATAAGGAAAATTGTAGGATGATGAGTTTTAAGTAACCTTAAGAATAAAGAAATATTTATGATTTATCCATTTTCCACTTAATAATGGACTCTAATGATATCCAGTACATTTTATATATATATGCAGTATCTCATAAAAGTGAGTACACCCCTCACATTTTTGTAAATATTTGATTATATCTTTTCATGTGTCAACACTGAAGAAATGACACTTTGCTACAATGTAAAGTAGTGAGTGTACAGCTTGTGTAACAGTGTAAATTTGCTGCTCCCTCAAAATAAGTCAACACACAGTCATTAATGTCTAAACCGCTGGAAACAAAAGTGAGTACACCCCTAAGTGAAAATGTCCAAATTGGGCCCAAAGTGTCAATAGTTTGTGTGGCCACCATTATTATCCAGCACTGCCTTAACCCTCTTGGGCATGGAGTTCACCAGAGCTTCACAGGTTTCCACTGGAGTCCTCTTCCTCCATGATGACATTGAGGAATTTAGCTGTAATTTAATACAAACCAGGATTCTGATTTCTGTTCCTCTCGAGACTATTTGACATTTTCAGTGCATCATGTCTCTGGTATTTCCATACAAATTTTCTGTGCAAAATACCAAATAAAAAATGTGCCAGACTCTAGCAAACACCAGCAAAAATAGCTTTAAAAAATTTATATTCTTTTATTTAAATTTTTAATATTCATTTTGTTATTTTTTTTATTCCAGATGGTATTCCTACACATGGACAATCCATTTACTTTTTAATATAAGTGAAATTTACAAAGTCTTTCAATTTGAAGCAATAAAAGCCATCTGGTCTATTATTGTATCATTTGCAGTCATTTTCATATATCTCTCCTTAATAATCAGCATCATATATAATCACTTTATATATTTAAACACACATTTACAGAGAACATAATTCAATATCTTGTGTGAACTAAATCACAAAACAACAATCACATTTTCAATTTTCCTCAATTTCCATAGGATTCACTGAACTGCTCAGACATTAGTACAAATAACATCACCGATTAGAACAGTGCTCTACATATTAACATACACCAAAATAAATACATTAAAGGTGTACAAATATCACAATAGAAAAAGAAGGGGGGGGGGCAAATAATTAAGCCACTTCACTCTGGAAGAGAGACCATTAGATGTGCAAAGTGTCTTGCAGTAGTAGATCTGATGAAGCTTCAGGGATTAGTAGCAAAACAGCTTCAAAATTAAAATGCATTAGCTGTCTGGGGAAATATTCATAGACGCAAATGTAGAAAATTGGAATTTAGGATGGGATCATTCCTAAAAGTAATCTCTGGCTCAATTTATACAGATGCTACTAAGAAGTATGAAGGACCCCTATGAGAGACAATAAGATAAGAAACGTGGTTATTGTGGCTATTTATATAACCATATTATATGTTAATGCTCCCAATGGCAAGTTAGCGCCTTGCTTGGCGTGTGTGTGAATGGGTGAATGAGACACAGTGTAAAGCGCTTTGGATAAAAGCGCTATACAAGTACACCATTTACCATTTAATATAATTATATTTTAACATAATTATTATTATATTTTCCAGTCTTGATGCATGACTCGTTTATGATTTTTTTTTTGTTTTGTAACACTTGCACCACTTTTGGTTATTTTTAGTTGACCTGATTTCATCTAAGAAGCTAAAAAGACCACACTGTGGCATTTTTTTGATCGCATTGAAAGTTATTTACACAGTGGTAAAAAACTGCTGTGGTGCCTTATGATCTCCAACCACCATCTAAAAAGTAGAATCTCTTGCGCTTGGAATTTAAAAAGCCTCCAACGTGACTATATGCCACATTAGGGACAGAACACTTGTGGTAGATTTGGACTATGCTTCTTCTGTAAAAACTCTTGAGGTGATGTGTTGTCAGGATTGAATCAATACCTAAATATTTGCTAGTAGCATTAGCTAGTTTGAATTAGTGTCTGGGCTGGTCTTGCTAAATGACAGTTGATATATAGTAGCAATATTGCAAATTGTTTCTATGTTCTATAATCTACAGTAACTAATAGCCTGCTAGTCAGGCAGCCATCTTGCTAGTTGGACAAGTTAACATTAGCTATATTAGCTATCTGCCGAGTTGTCTTACTGGCTTGCTGTTAATTCAGGTTTAGCAGATAATTCAGTTCTGATGTTACTGAGCTGAACTAGCTATAACAAATAGAGGTATTATAAAAACGGTTGAGTCTACAGTTCCTTTGCTTGCTGGTGCAATGTCTATGAGGAAGTAAATGTCTTGGGTGTTGGAATCTAGTTTCTGACGGCCTTAAGTCCTAAGGAAATTGCTTTTCACAATGCTAAAAATGTCACAATATGACATGCTAATGGCACCATTTTCTGCCATGACACTGAGGATATGTTTGTTTTTTAAGTTTGTGCCATCCCAAGATAAATGATCACTAAAAGAATTAATGAAAAAAAAAGTTTTTTTTTTTTTTTTAAACCTCACTGGAATCTAAATCTTGCTTATCATAATTTCAGCTTTTCAGGAAATGCTTTGAATTTTTAAAGAGTTTTTTTTTTTTTTGTCAGAATGCTGTTCTGAAGTCTTGTGCAAAGAAAGTTCGTTCCTTTTAGTCTTCTTTTTGCTGTATACTGAAGACCCAAATGGTTTGAGATCAAAAGATGAATACGAGAAGAGAGTTTAGAATTTCAGTTTTTATTTCCTGGTATTTAAATGAAGATGTGTTAAATAACATAGAACATAGCACATTTTGTATCAGACTACCCAATTTGTAGGCGAGCAAAAATACTGGAACATGTGTCTGACAGGCATTTCTTGTTACCTAGGTGTGTCTTGTTGGATTGTGTAAATAATAAATAGCTCTGACATCTACTCTTGTTGAAGACTGCATTTGGGGTACAAAGCTGTCTATGGTAGAAAATCGAGCCATTTTAAAGCTGACAAAATAGTCAAAAGAGACAAAAGAAAATCAATCAAAGGCATTGGGCATAGCCAATTTGGTATGTCCAGAAAAAGAAAGAAACCATTGGTGTACTGAGCAACAGACACCATATGAGTCAGCCAAGGAAAACAATAGCTGATGACTCTCGTCTCATATTCGTCTTTTCATCTCAAACCCAAATGTCGTTGGTGTATAGCAAAAACAATTTAATTGGCCTTGACATTCAATAGTTTCAGAAGGGGACTGTATATACAGTGCTGTCCATTCACATTGGCACCCTTGGTAAATATGTGCAAAGAAGGCTGTGAAAAATTGTCTTTATTGTTAAACCTTTTGATATTTTGTTAAAAAAATTCACAAAAATATTGTGCTCTCATGGATAGCAAACAATTGCAAATCAAAAAACTTCTTTGTTAAATATAGGTGTGCAACTATTATTGGCACCCTTTTAGTCAATACTTTGTGCTGCCTCCCTTTGCAAAGATATCAGCTCTGAATCTTCTCCTAAAATACCTCATGAGGTTGGAGAATACATGGCAAGGGATCTGAGACCATTGCTCATATTAACCAAGGTTGCCAATATTACTGGAGGGCACTGTATATTGTGTGTACGTGACTGAAATAGTTTTCCCCATTATGGCCTGTGTCATTGTTTTGATCTGTGACCTGTAATTCATGATGTTGCTTGTTTCAGAAATGACACTAAAACTCAGAACATCCCAGTGAGTTGTTCATCATTCTTCAGCTTTGTGTGTGTGTGTGTATGTTTGTGTGTGTGCATACGAATCTAACCTATAAATAATATCATTACTCTATGTTGACAGACAAATGTCCACATGCTGACTGCTTGTGCATGTGTGTGTGTGCATGAGGCTCCAGTTTGGCTGTGCCTCAAATAGATAAAGGCCATGCATTCATAACCTCTCTGTCTATCTCCAGAGGACTTAGCTGGGTTTCTATTGATAGCAATGAACACAGTTCCAGAGAAGCCATCCAAAATACCAGTATGTTATGCGCCTACGTGAAAATGAAGTCTCTCCTCCGAGATGGAGGCCAAAACATAAGTGCATTCATTGTGATATGCACATACAGATGTGTCTGTCAATCTATTTGGCTTTTCGATTCTGTGTGTGTTGTTGCTGGATTGGGGTATGGCTCATCCTCTAGTAGAGCTGGGAAAGGCCCAGAGCTGAACACACCAGGAGAAGAGTGAAGCTGATCATGGCTAAAGTGCTGCCAGAGTGGTACACAGTACGGCCCTTGTATGGTTGCACTGGTCTGAAGGTTTTTATCATGGGCTTACCATCCGTGAACTTCAAGGAGGAGAATTCTGAGAGCTGTGCCATGAGAAACACATACATAGCATGTTAAAATCACTATGCAGTTTGATATCCCATTATCCTTACCAATATACTAGTGTGTATTAGTGTGTATTAGTATCTCACCTGCTCCTTGCTCAGTGGGATGGGATGTTCAAACACAGTCCATATGACTGCCTCAGTGCAATAAGGGGTGGTCAGAGAGCCTTCATAACGATAATACTTGGTCATGTTCTCCTCACTGGATATGAGATTGCTCAGGGAGATATCCTTCAGCGTTGTATTTGCTTCTAGGGCAAAAAAAATATATTCGTGTCAGCTCTTATATTCATATAAAATACAAACATGTTTTTCTATGACAGTGATGAAGTGCATTTTATCGGTCTCACTTTACCATAAGCAATATATTTATACTTAACTAATGCTTTCATAATGATGAATTCATATATGCACTAATGCTTCATTTGACTAAAGCGACAAGCAAAAATTAAGAAAACGCTGCCCTTAGCTTGGAATTCCTAACCCGGAAAGCAAAGAAGGTCTTCTCAACCCAGAGTTCAGCATATGATGTCATGCAAATATAATAGTCAATAAAATACCACTTTACTATTTTAAACGCCTTTATAGCAGTATTTACTTTAGATTAATCAACACAGAGCGATTAGTTAGTTTAATGTATCAAATTGAACATACAGTTCACTGTTTTGTGAAAATTAACACATCATGATCAATAATGTTAGCTAGGTTCTTGCTAGCAAAACATATGCTTTCATGGAAACGTTCATGTTTTTTCCCCCACTTTGTAGCACAAACGTGCCAAGCTCATGTCCAGACTAATCACCCTTAGCACATCAGGAAGTAATGAAACATATATGTTAACAGCCGTTGAGTCATAGATAAATAGCCTTTAATAATGATCAAAATTCAGTACAAAAATCTTGCTCTGCTAATTGATAGCATGAATTGCAGTATTAATAATAAGAATTTACATTATGAACAGTCTTTGGGCTAACCTACATTGTGTACAAAATTCAATGAAATGATTTTTATTACTTCACTGCATAATGCATGATATTAATTAACAGAATGAGATAAAACTTATCTATTAACATTATTAATGGCTATTGTACCCTGTACATAATTAAGCTTTTTTTTTTAAGTATTTGATGTTTTATAATGCACACTGTTATTCTGAATGACAATTCTGAATTTAATGCTTTTTTTTCTTTATATAAACACAGTATAAGACTACACAGAAGAGATATGATATTTATAATTAATTATATAAACTTTACATGCAAAAAAAAAAGACTCTCATTGACATAACTCCAGAATATATAAATATATATTACTCACCAGGACGTTCCACTTCTTTTAAAGCTTGTATGAATCTGTCATACTTTTTATTTGCACTCGATGATTCCTGCCAGGAATAAATACAGTGTATTGATTTTTAGTCTTTGCACACAGGCTGTGCAATTGAAGAAATAAGTGTACTATGACCGACAGCCAAATAATAATACGATACTTTGGGGCAACTTGCACACCAAAATATTGTCCAAAAGTGTTGTTCTGTGGCAGTCCTTTTTTTTTCTTTTACTAAAAAATTCAAACCCCTTTCAATTTCTGATTTTTGTCCTTGTAGTTAGTGCATTGTTTTATAAAATCAAGTACCAACATTTTCAACAGTGACTTGCTGTATTGATGGAAATAATGTCAACAAGTCAACTTTAAGCAACTGAACAAATAAAATTCACACGCCCCACTTTAAAAAAAAAAAATCATAACGACATTTTGTTGTGCAAAGCCTTTAAGACTGCTAACGTTATATGATATTCTGACTGATAGTCTGAAAAAAAGATTTAACAGTGGCACCTCATAAAAGAATCCCAGCACCGCCACTCCAGTTCGGATCTTCAGAGCTTCTTCCAACGATGTAAAATCCTGCCTTATATGAACAATATGCATCTAATATGCGAGAGAGAGAGAGAGAGAATGAGGGCCATTATTATTAACAAAGCTTTTTTTTTTAACATTGTAGTAATATTATGTAGACTTAAAATCTATTAAAACTATATTAGCTAATGTGGCCTAATAATCAGACTGATGGCACAATCAGAATAAAAAAACCTTCAGGTACACTTCTAAATTGGTATGAATTGATTGATGTCAATCTAAATGAAATGATTAGCCCATTAAAATGATAATCTGCTTTAAGATAATCTGCTTTAAAAAATGTTAAAAGTAAAAAATAAATAAATAATTTGAATCCCATTACTTCTACAAGTGAATTTGGGTGCACATTCAATGCATAATCACCAACATGTGAGAAAACTGTATTGAAAACTAATATTTCATCATGGATAATATGAATATTCCTCCCCATTTTTATTGTATTTTGTTTTTCAACCCCATTTTCTCCCAAATTGGTCATTTACCAATTCCCCTGTCACACAACAATGTTTTTTTTTGATGGTTTGTTTTTGTTTAGATTGACATTCTTGGATTTGCTAACATCCTGCGTTAACATTGGCTGTTTGTTAGACTGACAAGACATCTGTCAAAATTACAATATGGTAACACCCCTTATAATTCTGTTTAAATTACATATACATGTAAACTGACATTTTTGACAGAATCTGAATGTTCTGTAATGTTGATACTGTATGTCTCCGTGTAAGTGTGTGTATAAGGGAATCACACCTCCATGGGGTACTGCTCTCCATCGATAGTGTGTTCAGACCCGGGGCCTCCTTGTTCTCCCCAGTGGAAGTGAAACTGCATGGCTTTGTAAGTGGCTCCGAGGTTCCCCCCACTCACACTTGGCAGATGTGGCACAGATCCCTTCACTACAGAAGAAAATAAATGGAAACAACATCCGTCTCTGAGCAGTGTCCTTTATGTCTTTGAGTCAGTGTTGAATGCAGTTCAGATGGAGGATGCTGATTCAATTCACTGACGCTTTTTGGAATCAAATTATGCATCAGCAGCAGTAGTCAGCTAAGTTAGAGGACAAATCCTCCAGCGTGTAGCCTCGAGTCTCCCACAGAGCCTCCTGAGTGCCGTTGACTGCATGCTATGAATGCTATGGAGGAATTTTTAATTTCAATGTTATTTTTAGGTTTATATTAATGCGCTCATTGTAATACATTATCAAGTATATCCTAAAACATTTGACTATGAAAGATTCTTGAAGAAATTTCATGAAGAAATCTTTACATCAAACATGCTTGGGACCCTACTTGCATTTCTAGTACATATGTTTAATTTATTCATTCAAATCTATTCAGAGTTGTATTGACTAAATGCATGAAATAGATACTTAAACTTGCTGTTTTTATTGTCAAACAAAGTGCATAACATGCCTTTTTTAAAGACAGGGGTTCTACTACTCGCTCCAGGAAATCAACCCTCCTGTGGAATGTAGACCCAACCTTAATAAAACACACCAGAAATGCAGATCTTGATTATTCCTATGAGTGTTATTTGATGAATGACACTCTCTCTCTCTCTATCTATCTATCTATCTATCTATCTATCTATCTATCTATCTATCTATCTATCTATCTGTCTGTCTGTCTGTCTGTCTGTCTATCTATCTATCTATCTATCTATCTATCTATGTGTCTGTCTGTCTGTCTCTGTCTCTCTCTCTCTCTCTCTATCTGTCTGTCTGTCTATCTGTCTGTCTGTCTGACTGTCTTTCTGACTGACTCTCTCTCTCTCTCTCTATCTATCTATCTATCTACCTATCTATCTATCTTTGTAAGATAAGAATGCTTAACTATCCCCTTGAAGAACTCTCAAAGGCTTTATTATTATTTTTTCCAAGAGCGTATAGGCGTAGGAAGACGTGAATTTCTTTAGTAACCAAAATCTATCATAGAAACAGACATGGCATTGACTCACATTCATGGACAAATGTTTCTTTAATTGCAGTTAAAAAGCTGAAAAATGAGATCAGATCATGCAAATCAGAGCGAGGGAAAGCGGTCTATAAAAGTTTATCTGTAAAACTTTTGTAAAAGTTCTGTAAAAGTCGGTCAGGTGTGGGTGTGTTTATCAGAAAAACAAAAACTCACCCACTCACTCATCACTATTATCTTTACTATATTCCCAAATTGCATTACCATATGTCTGTTTGGGCTCCATACTTCAGTTTTGCGCCCTTCGCCCCAGAGACACGGATGCCTGCTCGTGCGTGTATTAGTCCGACAATTAAACTGACGCATGAGTGATAATCAAACTGTGACCTTTGACCCCAAGTCTTAGAGCCTGTCATTTGATTCGCGAGCATCCGAAGCTAATCAGCCCTCTACAGACAAGACTGGAGGTAAGTTCACTTTTAATAAGCCACAAGATTATGCCGTCCCGAGATCCGGCATGCATAAACACCTTGTATGATTTCATTAACTGCTTCATAATGACGCTCGTGAGCTCACATTTCTCCTGAATAGAATTGATAGGAAACAATATCGGCCCTAAAGTACAGCTAATGCTGTTAGGGGAGAGTGGGAGGAACTAGGGGGAAATATAGCCACCAAAGTCTTTCATTTAGCCACAATAGAGTGGGAGGCAGAGGCATTACCACGTCCAACCTAAAAACAAGGGAAGGGGAAAAAAGGATGGTTGCTAATGTTTGTACATCAGAGTAGGAGTAAATTAGTCAACGTGAGTCCCGCACTGCTAATATCGCTTAAATTGAATGCTGATCAGTTGTTTCAAATAACAAACTAGATACAAACAAGAACCTTCAAGCCTCACCTTAGCGTGTGTAACAAGAATGACTTACACAACTCCTGCAGACATCTGCAGCTGACTTAACAAAACATGTATACACGTGACTTTAATGTTTAAAAGTATGAATATTAAGCATTGAGGCCACTTTTCAACTTTTTTTTTAAAACACATTTTCTGTGAAATCACTACCTACTCCAGATTTTTTTTCTCTCCTGTGCTTTTTCTTCGTTAATTCAACTTCTATTAGAGATCACAGCATATTAGATTAAAACAACAGTCAGCCAGCACCTGCGTCCTATTATTCAAAAAAGAAAAAAAAGAAAGAAAGAAGAAAAAAGAGAGGACTGTGCTATTTATTAGATTTGCTGTCACCAGAGAACAGGCTGAATTCCCATCATTTGCACTGAGAAATATGATACAGCTGGCTGAGTTCTCTTTAACTGTTTTAATTGGTGAGAAATAGAAGTCTGAGGCCAAAACATGATTACAGGATAAACTTCCACATCAGGGTATTACTGATTTTATTACATGCTTTATTGCCTCATTTTGCATTTGTGGAAGATTGTTGGTGTATCCTGCTTTTCCACAAAGTTAAGCGCTGCTCAGCCGTACACGGTACGCGTCCAAATTCTAACTATGGCATAAAGATATGATGAATGGCTTTTCCGGGGTAACAAAAGCATGCTCGTTTTAGAGCTGTCCGTTAATTTTAATCTGCAAGTGCCAAACCGGTGAGGAATTCTTCTTCAAACTCTAAAAGCAGGTCTATCATTAGACTGATATTGATCTAATTTTCCACTCGAGTTATTCATTATCTACTGCAGAGAATATCAACTGTCTTCTCCGCTTAGCAAAAGCAGTGAATTTGGCCCCATCTATAAGGGAGGGGTACTAATGCTTTTCCCAAGCAAAGCAGGCACAGCTCGATCACTCTGCAGCAGGCCTGGGGGTAATAAATGGCCCAGTGCCTATTCTCATATCCCTGGCAGGCAATTTACGCTTGTAACGATCCTCCCAATCACTGACATCTTTATAGATGTTGCAATACGGGCAATTGTAGTAGACCTAATCCTATTTAAGCTCAATGCAATGCTAACTTTTTGCACATTAATCCATCCCAGCAATATTTTCTCCTCGAGTCGTTCAGCTGTCCTAAATATATTTTATTTCTCCATTGATACTGTCAGAAGCTTTCTCTCCTGTGCTCTGATTTACGTCCGACGTAGCTGTGCTGACTCTGACCATGGAAAACAAGGAAAAAGAAGAGGGAACAAACTTCCTCACACGTTTTCCACATTACTTTTCATATGAATTCCCAGTGACATAATTGCATTTTATAGCGCATCGCTAGCAAGTTCTCAATTCTGATTGGTCGAACTGATTAATTTTTCTATAACAGCAGCTATATAAATGCGCTCTTTCTACTATGTTATTTTTACTTTAGCAATGGCTAATTCACAGGAACACGTATGACGGATTTCTCTGCATAGTCTAAGGCTAATATTAAACAGATTCTAAATGTGTATTTATCAAAGAAAAGCATATAAGCATTATAAGCATGGATATGGTAAAGCTTTAAAAAAAATTTTAAAAAATAAAAAAGATTTATTTAAAAATGTATGGAAAGAGTCTCGTGTCAGTGTGCTTTGTAACTGTGAGGGGTCATGTTGTAAAGGGAAAGTCTTCAGGACGTTTTTGTTGTCTAATTAATTGCAAGAGAAATTGAGAACGACTGTTTATAGCTGCTATAACAAAATCAATAACAAGAATGAACATGTCTCATGGACATGCCACAACAACATAAACTGATGATAAACTGAGAAAAATATTATGATAGTTTTTTAAAATAAAATTCTTCAAATTCTTTCAATGCTTTTAATTGGGACAAAAAATCAACTCTGCTTTGTGTTAGGACACATTGTGTTTAATAGCCTACTTGTTTAACAGAAAAATATTCATATTGTAAGTTTATATGAAATTCTTTTATATGGTAAATATCATGTATATAGGCAGCAATATTTTACCAACTCTTATAAGCTAAATCGTTATTTATTAAAACTACTTCAACTATAAATTAATCATCAGCAGGTCCAGACTTACATACACTACTTG
This sequence comes from Prietella phreatophila, assembly GCA_025728095.1. Lineage (NCBI taxonomy): Eukaryota > Metazoa > Chordata > Actinopteri > Siluriformes > Ictaluridae > Prietella > Prietella phreatophila. Next base: position 7,027,612 of record JAOUWY010000048.1, on the reverse strand, counting down.
CTAAACATACACTCTCTATTAGTGTTACTGTATTTTGTGAATAATTCATATTATCAGGGGTGGACATCAATAAACTACATGTACTTGAGTACATGTTTCTCTGTAATGTTTTTTAGTAAACTTAAATCATAATACTTTCAATTGGATTAAAAAAATCACAATTACAGAGTACAATAAAATAACAATTCATTTAACCCCAGAAGACTGTAAACCAGTTAAAAAAACACAGTGTGCAAATTTCAAATTATTCACTTTCAAGACCCAATTAAAATTAAAGCAGTTTCCTGCTGAACGTCTACACAGGAGTTAAATGTTTAGTCAGCAGCAGCAACGTCTGCGACGGTGAAGGCAGAAGAGCTTCTCTGTCCCATTTTATCAGCTAACGTCAGTGTTAAACACTTCAAAGGAAACAAGGTCATAATAATCTGCAAATCATACAAACCAAAACACGTGGAGAGATCTGCGTCTCACGGCACAAAATATAGCCCACAGAAAACATGTACAGGTATGTCACTAGAAGGCTGAGTGAGCTAGACTCGCCAAATCTTTTGATGATTTACAGTATGAAAGCCGTGTGTTACACATAAGATGTCACTTTGATTTTGTGCTAAAGCGCTGAAATGTAATGGTCAGGGTAATGTGCAAGGGACATCTTTGCTAGACAGCTAGCTATGGAGTTATAAACATGTATCAATTAGCTAATAAACTTAGCAAGTGACTGTATACCCCCACCCCACCCCCCTTCTTTATAATGTGAATAATAGAGGTAGAGTTCACTTCCCTAATAACATAACATCACATAACATAATTGTTCAAAAATGCATTCCTCAGGTATAGAAGATTTTCAGATTAGCCATTTTAGACATGTAAAAATCTAATCTGTAAAGCTGACTTATTTACTTACTTATAATTTAATTACTACAATAGCAGTAGTGTTCTGTACTCTTTCCACCACAGTATGTTAGCTACTAAACAGTATGCTGTAGGATGAATAATTAAACAGTGAGCTGTGACTAAGCAGTTCATCCAACCATTTAAAAAAGGTCTATACAGCAGATTTCAGTATTTTACTATGTTGTATTATTTATTTATTTATTTATTTTTATGACATGCAAAGACAATATACATCAATAAATTCCCCTGAATCCAGGTTAACAGGAAGCATGCTAGTGCTTAAGGATCAAAGATTGAGCCAGAGATGATTTCTACATATTAAGAATGTACAATCCTCATGCTCTGTTCACAACAACAGACGCCCCATTGAGTCTGTTTAGATCGTTATTAGCAAAGCAACTGTAAAATCTATTTGAAGAAAACACCCAATACAATTCGTCACCTTAATTATTAGCAAAGTAAACAATTTATGCAAACAGACTCACAAAACCTTCTGATGGTGGTTGTGTGTGTGTGCACATGTGGGAGTGTAAATAAGGGATGAAGGTTTTGTGACAGTGACTAAAATAGATTCTTTTGTTCTATATTTTACAAAGACCTACAGAGCTGAAGTGACATGGTGCTTGTTTTGTTTTTTTAAAGTAAAGCATGGCCACTAATGAATATAACAATGAAGCCACAACTGAATATTTCAAAACCATGTGAACCAAAGTTGTGATCATAAATTGTATAACTTAAGCTCATGGTTTAATATGCTGTCAGAATGCTATACTTAATACATGACCTCGTGTGAACTATTTGACTTAAATGTGTGAAAAACTCTATTTGCTTTGGGAATATATTTAAGGTGATGCAGGCTAACGGTATAATCCACACAGCAACGCCACTGACTCCAGTATGTTTGTATGCATCATTCCATAATGTGGAATATAATCAATCATCTCTATTCTTAGGTTCCTATGAGTGCACTCGTCTAATTCTATTGATTACTCTGTGTCTCAGTCATTTTAAAATACAATAGCTGTCACAAGTTAAGTATTTCGTGGTCACAAAATAGATTTTGAGAAACTCATGGCCTTAATTAACTCGTGCCCATAAGAAGCTTGACTCAGTATATTAATTTGCCACCACACTTTATTAAAAAATAACCATCATGCCACATCAGCGGCTCTGTAAAAAAAAAAATCCCTTTTAGAATCCTTTTTAACACATTCCTTTCTCTTGTTACTTTCCATTCGAGAGAACCTGAGCTTTTAAAAGGCCTTTTGTATGGTTTATGTTCATGTTAAATTTAAAAGTATATATTTTTATGTACAGTGAGAAAAAAAAGTATTTGATCCCCAGCTGAATCCAGAAAAACGCATGTCAAAAATGTTATAAATTGATTTGCATTTTAATGAGGGAAATAAGTATTTGACCCCTCT
>JAOUWY010000048.1:6819367-6830628 GCA_025728095.1 Prietella phreatophila | reverse complement strand
ACACACACACACACACACACACACACACACACACACACACACACACACACACACACACACACACACACACATATTCAAGCCTCCCTGCTTCTACCACAAGGGCTGACTTTCTGCACCACTTTTCTTCCGAATCTCTTGCTGTTTTCACCCCTCCCTCCTGTTTTCTCCTTGGGCGTTTGGGCCACAAGCAACAGATGAAGCAACAAACAGGTCTGCTCTTCGGCATTCCGGCTCGCTTTATATATAATTGTGGCGTGCTTTATATATAAGCAGAGGCTGGATCCCAGCCTAAATCCTCCAGGGACAGACTGGTTTATCTTGTGGACAATGCCAGAACGTGGAACCCCCCAAAATGGCCTGGCGTCCCTGCTGATAAAAGACTCGGTATAAACCTCGGCGCTCCGTCGCTGGCCTGAGACATGTGTTTTTCCGGAGATGAGATTCCTGGCACAGTAGCAGAAGCAGACACAGGCCTCGTGTTTTTAGCACCGTTTTATTGGCACATTGCTCCCGGAACGGATTGGAAATCATTCTCCTCCTTCACGACATATGGAGAAGAGTGAGCGAGTGAAAGAGAGAAAGTGAAAAAAGTAAGTAAGAGTCCAATGAGAGTTTCATGGGGCTCCTTAACATATTTCCTGCAGGCATATTTATTTCAATCTCCTCTTCTTCAAAGGGCTCCCCTCTTCTGTCTACCATCAACTAGTGGTTCAAAGATCAGAGCTGCCTGAACACCAAGGTGGGGTTTTCAGAATCTACAGAATCTACATACCATGCACCCATCTCTTCAGATATGAGAAAAAAAATCAGCCAATATGTACTCTTAAATGACCTTCTAGTGCGCTATTGGGAAGTTGTTCCAGGTTATTTGATTCAATGATGGCAAGCCATTGGAAGGTCGAGAGGTCTCCATTTTTGTGCAGATTACTTGTGCAGATATCCGAGGTTGTTTGGAGATCAGCAGTTCCTGGAATTCTCTGTCTAGCAGCTTGACTGCAGTGACATCTGGCATCAGTGCCATTCCTCTTTGGAACAGTGCGAGTGAATTGGCTGATCACTAAATTCAACACCACAAAAACATCTAAGAGCCAATTATCTGCCATCGTAATTCAAACAGACTTATATTGAGAACATTAGCTGGCCTGCCCTGAAAGGGATGATGCTAGTTGGTGCTCTGTTACATTTACATTTATGGCATTTGGTGGACGCTCTTATCCAGACCGACTTATCCTGAGAGGTTGAGGGTTAAGGGCCTTGCTCAAGGGCCCACAGCAGTGGCAGCTTGGAGATGCTGGGATTTGAACTCATGACCTTACGGTCAATGTCTTAACCACTGAGCTGCCACCAGTCCAATAATACTGTTCAATAATACTGTTAGAATATCACGGCCAAATCTGTACAAAGTAGCTAATTTCAGGATTCTACACAAGCTGTCTGTATTTCTTCGCAGGGCAACCATGTAAGAATAGACCATAACACAGCAGGAGCGGTACTTCTGACACTCGGTGCCCATAGAAACATCAGTTGGGCAACCACACTGAGCTGCTGGTAAGAGTTTAAGGAATTCTGAATAATCATAGCTCCTGTTCCAGACCCTGGAAGTTGTTTCTTCTTCCATTCTGTTGTTAAATGTGGATCAAAGGTGCCAGTGTTAGGCAAGACAGTGCTGTAAGTAATATCTCTCAGAGCGAGGTTGATAAAAATCTGTACAACCAAAGCATTTATAATCTGTCTTCCATCCGTGTGACATACAGTGGCTTCCAGAATTATCGTCACATTTCATTTAATTGAGTGAAAATGAATTTTACATTATTGTAGAAAAAAGGAGCTCTAATGAGAATGATTTTTGTTCAAACAAAAATGAATAGTTCCTCTTATTGTTTGGGTGGAACATTTGAATTATCATGTGTAATGCTTCTTTTATACAACCATTTTTCCTGTAAACTGGAAATAGGCTCTCCATTTCTACATCTCGAGCCAAAGAAAGAGCATTTAAACACACGTGAAGCCAATGCGCACACCTGGTATCCGAATGACTCAGACAGAAAATAAACACTGCATTGTTAATTACAATCATTATCTGGCAGATATGATCCAGCTGTCTGTGAATATAGGTAACGCTGGGTCACAAGTTCAGAAGAAGTCCTGGCCTACAGCGAAAACATTTTTTGCTTAACTAATCAGTCACATTATGAAGCAGATAGTGCTGAGAGAAAAGCAGAGAATGGCAAAAAGACAGACAGGAGGTAGAAGCGTCAGCCTGGGGCAATGTGCACAGGCCAGGTTGCCAAAATGGTACTTGACCCTTGAACCTGTCTCAGGGTGCACCGTACAGGAATCAGATATATGAAAGGTGAGGAGTGTGTTCATCTCGAGGTGACAGTTACTACTGCAGCATCACCTAATGCCCCCAAGCCCTCAGGCCTCAAGTAGGGAGCCGGGATGGCTGAGAGTCTGTAAGCATGGTAGACACCTCAATGGCAGAACAACTGATTGATTTGTTTTAACTCTATTCTGTACCTCGAAAGTTCTGCTTCAAAAGACACAGGAGGAAAATGGATGGAATATAAATACCTCTCTAGGACAAAAGGGACATTCTAGAAAAATTCACCTTAATTTTTAATGACGGATTATTTTTGTAGGCATTTTTTGTAGGCTCACACGTGCAACCTCCTGGTGCAAGTTAATTTGGTAGAAATTAACACAAACTTGTTCTCTGAAATGCTTTTGTGATGGACTGTTACTCGCATCAAGGACAGTGGTCGTTTATTTATTAATTTATTTATTGTATTAAAACAAATCCAAACACTGAACATGTTTTTAAGCTCTAAAATAACCCCTAAATAAAATCATTTTACATCATATTGTTTTTCTCTTGACTTTATTTACAACTGTGACCTTGAAGTAATCCAAAAATAATCAGATAATACAGTACTTTCATATCGTCATACTTGGATTACCTTACTGATTACATTTTTTTTGTAATTTGTAACTGTACCGGAATACATTTTTAAAGTAACCCTCCCCAACCTCTTAATACCCACAGGAATTAAATGCTAGCAAGGGGTTTGGTGAAAACGCTGCAGTCTTTTGTTTCTCTTCAATCTTTTTTCTCTCTCACACCAGTAATGCCATGTGGGTGGGCTGCAAAACCCCATTCAGCTTTATTGCACACATGCATGCACACACACTCTCTCTCTCTCTCTTTCTCTCTCTTATGACAGAACCACAATTGTGGTTGAAATTGACTTTTGACTTTGTCGAGCTTTGAAAGAGTTGCTGTGTTTTTTACTGAAAGGCCAGCTATAAATGTAATTATAGGTTGTTTTCAATTCATATGAACATTTTATGTGGGTGGTGTAGTTGGTCACATGTATAAAACCAGTATAAAAGCACATGCTGTAATGCAAATACGACAATCATATTTGGCACGCATAGTCTTTAAGGGGTCTACTTTTGATATTTTAAAAAGATGTCACTTTTATATCATCTTCACAGGAGATGGAGAGATGAGCAGCCACATGTATGACTGCTGGGAGTTCAGTATTGTTATGTTAGAGATTGAAAGTAAATATGAATGCTTTTATTTGTATTGCTTGAACTGATGAATCAATGTAACTTTAGTAGTTTTTGTAATAAAGAAGAGAAAAAGGCTTACAGTTTGTTCTATAGAGCCCTCTAAGGAGTAAAATTATATTCACATATGTTAAAGGGATAGTTCACCCCAAAATGAAAATTCTGTCATCTGTTACTCCCCCTCATGTCATTCCAAACCCATAAGACTTTTGTTCATCTTCAGAACACAAATGAAAGCATTTTAATGAAACCAGAGAGATTTCTGTCCCTCATAATGAAACATAATGAAACAGTCCAAGTACCGGTAACTAAAACTTTCAAGCTCCAAAATGTTCATAAAGGCATCGTAAAAGTAATCAATGTGACTCCAGTAGTTGAATCTTAATTTTATGACATGATACGAATGCTTTCTATGCGCAAAAAAAACCTAAAAATAGTCATTTTTTTCACAAAATATGTTCACTTCTGCACAGATCTCTGACACACGTTTACAAAAGAACCGTGACGCACGTGTGTTCTGTTGACGCGAAAGCAGACAAAAAACTGCAAGTCCTACTCGATGTCGAAATCTGCAGACATTTTTGTTACAAAGCTCGTTTGTGTACAGCGTCCCTCTTCCTCTGCTGTAAACAGTGCAGCGCTTCCGGGTCCCACTGTATCGCGAGAGTGGACATGTTGTGGTTCTCTTGTGAACACGCAAACATCACAGATTTATGTGGAAGTGAAAAGATTTTGTGAATAAAGACATCATTTTAGGGGTTTTATGCGCACACAAAGCATTTGTATCACTTCATAAAGTTGAGATTAAACCCCTGGAGTCACATGGATCACTTTTACGATGCCTTTCTGAACTTTTTGGAGTGTGAAAGTTTTGGTCATATGGGACAGAAATCGGCACATCAGAAGAGCTTATACAGTACTAGGCGACAATAGCTGCTGGTTTTATTCCCAGGAAAAACAAAACACTTTTAAACACCAAATCAGGAAAACATTCTTGCTTACAATTCCATTTCTAAATTCATAAACATACAACCTTTGAGGTGCTTTAGCTGCCAGGTAAACTTTCACATAACACAGTGAGCCAAAAATAAAAGGGCTTTTGACTCCACTGTTTACAAAGCTTTTAAAAGTAAACAAATGCAACCAAACCCATCTCCGATGGTCGAATGGAAAAGGGTGGCACAAAGAAAAAAAAGCTCCAAAACCCCACGGCTCAACTGATTAACGAAGCCAAAGAACAAAAGAAGGGTGGGTCGGAGGAGACGAAGAGCTATTTCACTTGAGTATTTCAAAGACAAATTTAGGGAAGGAAGCCTGCCATAATGAGTGACAGAATCAAGTTCTGTGTCTTATGGCTGTATTTAGGCTTTGCTTTTTGTTTCATGTGAACAAAAGGGATATTCAGCAGATTACTATTAATGTGCGTGAGTCATGGTGCTTAAATACATGCCTTGTCAGGTCTGTGTGAACGTCTGTCAGTAATTCCTGACTGTAGCTGTAAGTGAATGAATTGTAAATTCCCCATGGACTATAGGAATATTTTGCTTATAGTTATATTATGGTGACATGTAACATAACAGTTACTTTGATCATGGCTTGATCCTGTTGCCTGTATTCCTGCATTTATTTCAGAAAGCTATACCAGGACTGTCACATATATTCACAGACCACAGAATGTGCGTCTTAAAGTTAATATATACATATAATAGATGGAGAAACATCGGTGGTATTAATGTATAAGTGTATTTTCCCCCATTTCTGCTAACAAGAGCTAAGTGCTAATGAGCACAAACTAATCTGACAGAATTGCTGAGATAATTTTTTGCATAAATGTTTATATTCTTCACTTTTAATGCTAGCCAGACAGCTAAACAAGCTCATACTAATTTTGGAAAAAAGGCTTTTCATTTTGCAGCACCATCTGCATGGAATCAGCTTCAGAAGGAATTACAGTTGAAGGAGTTGGTCTCACTATACTGTATGCTTTTAAAGGTTTTTTTTAAAGGACCTTGCCGAAAGGCAGTCTGTTTGTCACTGTTTTTGAACTGATTAAGACCCTGGTTTTCTTATGATGACATTGTTGTCTAAATATGATGAGTGAAAGTGTGTCTATGTGCTTATTTGTGTCTCTGTATTTATTTGTAACTGTGCTGCTGTCACTTGCCAGGACACTCTTGTAAAAGAGATTTTTAATCTCAAGGAGTTTCTTATCCTGGTTAAATAAAGGTTTGAATGAATGAAAAAACAAGCTAAATTGACCAGAAACCTGACAGAATTTTAAAGTCATATTCTTAAACATTCATAATATTCACCACTAACACTACCCAGATTGCTAATATAAACTATCCTGAAAGAACTTCAGAGAGAATTTTCAAATCCTATTCATAAATGTTCTCACTTTTATCATTAGCCAGATAGCTAATGTAAAATAAACTGTGCGAGAAAGTCATATGTTCTTAATTCTTAATTAGTTCTTAAGGCACTTATAACATTAGCCAGATAGCTTATACAGTCTAATCTGACAGGACCTCTGAGAGAAATTTCACGTTAGGGTATATTCACACAACCGTCACTGCTAAAACTAGACATAAAGTTAATATGAAATATTAGGCTAATATGCCAGGATTCATAAGGCAATGCTCAACTCATATTCATAAATGTTCACTGCTAACACTAGCCAGCTAGCTAACACAAGCTAACCTGAAAGAAAAGGACTGTGCCTTATAATTACAGACCACATAAGGTGTGTTTGAGAAATGTCAGATAAACAGATTAAGGTTAAGGGCATTCATATACTGTACACACATGTATTTTCATAGATTTTGTTGCTAACATAAGCTAGGTGTTTAAATTCATGTTCATAAAAGGTTAACTTCTAACCCTAGCCATATAGCTAATACAAGCTTACTTGCCAGGACTTCAAAGAGAAGTCATATTCATAAATGGTTATAATCTATACTGTAATCTCTAGTTAGCTGTCTAACCTGAGTTGACAAAATATCTAAAAAAGCCTTTTGTTTAAGGAGCGTATCTTATAAGGTTAAATATAGTTTCAAGGCCAAGACCTTCAATCTACAGCCGGTCGACAGACTCTCCATCTTATCTCAGAATATATATAGTATTTATTTTTATTTATTTATTTATTTTTACTTTAAACTGTGGTAGATTAGGCAGATAGTGTGGTACGTCGCAACCCTGACCAGGATAAAGCAGTTACTGTAAGCTGAATGAGTTATTGTGACGTGAAAATATTGACATATTAAGTATATAAATCACCCATAATACTACTACTACTACTACTACTACTATTACTACCACTATTAATAATAATAATTAATAAAATTTAAAAAAAAAACATCTCTTCAGTTTGCTTTGACTGAGGATGTATCTTGGGAATAACAAAAACATTCATCAAGCCAGGTTTAAATTTATGCTCACTACAGGACTTTAGAATTTACACAACAGAACCATTGTATTGGAATGTTTGTATATGTTTTTATACCAACGTATTTATCTTAAATACTTTTTTTGGTTAATTTTGCTCTTTTACTTGTACTACCTATAATGTGTTTTGCTATATACAGCGGGGACCAAAACTCAGATTTTTTAATTAAAAAAAAACAAACAAACAAAAAAACTAAGGTTGCTAAAATTTTTAAATGTCTAAAACAAAGAAATTAAATGTTCAATATCTTGAATACTCAAGAATCTGCACTTTTTCTAGGTTCCTTCATCCATCCATCTTCAACTGCTTATTCCTTCTTCAGGGTTGCAGGGAACCTGGAGCCTATCCCAGGAAGCATCAGGCACAAGGCGGGGTACACCCTGGACAGGAAGCCAGTCCATCACAGGGCACAATCACACACAAACTAACACACCCATTCATACACTACAGACAATTTAGACACACCAATCAACCTACCATGCATGTCTTTGGACTGGGGGAGGAAACCAGAGTACCCAGAGGAAACCCCTGCATACACATGGCCCTGGCGGGAATCAAACCCCAGACCCTGGAGGTGTGAGGCGAACGTGCTAACCACTAAGCCACTGTGCGCCCCTTTTCTAGGTTCCTATTTAAGCAAATGAGTGATATTGACCAGTTTAACTGCACTGTACAGAAGGTCAGATTTTCCTCATGTCTAATCTCACCTATTCAAGCTTGTGTTCAGACGGCACTCTACAATGATGATTTGATGTAAACAGAATCATATGTTTGGCACAAACTTGTGCAGTCCACATCAGCTTGAGTGCACACTGTCATTAAAGCATAAATGTATCAAATATTAAGAAACTGAAATTCATGTCAATATTTCACAGATTGTACTTTTCACTCAATTTCTTGTCAATAATATTGAATTAGAATGAAAACTGTTGTATGAAATTAGAAAGGAATGCAAAATCGAAACATTTTAACTAGCGGTCTCAGACCTTTGGACTCCACTGTACCTATTATCATTATTCAATTTGACAGCACCAATCTGGCAACCCCTGTTTCTAGGAAGTGTGCAGACAGCAATGCTGGGGTCAGCGGTTCTGTGAGAAGAGAGGAGATTTATTGGTGAGGTCAGCTGAGGGTTAAGTGCCTTGTTAGGGTTAAACCCAAATTTCCCGATAGGAGCCGACCTTACAACCTTTCCTTTAGTTACAAAGCCTATGTTTTATTGCTACTCCATAATTTATCTACACCGCTACAGGTAAACAGCTCGAACAGTAAACACTGCAGAGGAAATAACAGATTTGTTATCGGTTAATCGCTAACGAATTGCTACAGGGACTGTTCTTGATTAGAGATCAAGTGAAGTTCTGCCACCACTATATTTACATTTACACAGACACCGTTTGGCTGCCACTCTTTTTGAGACAAAATGACAGAAGTCATTTGTATCTGGTTATTCTAAATCAGCATAAAGATGCGAAGGTGCTAAGAGAAAGAGAAGTCAGTCCTGATACATATGAAAATAGTCCATTATTATTATTATTATTAAATAGTTCTTTATTGTTTGTTCAAGTGTCAGCTTTCAAAATGAGCTGTTTGATCGGGCTAAAAACGTGCGTTTTTGATAGTTGCGGGTCAAGCCTAGCGTTTTTGTATACTTTCAGCTTTAAGGTAAGGTTCAGATTTGTCCATGGCCATCAAATAGAGAGGATCTTTTCTACTTTTTAGTTGAGTAGACATGCATCAGACTTTTGCAAGAAGCACGTGCTGGGAACACGGCTGTACACATAGCAAAGCTTTTCTTTCGCTCAGTCTTTTCCACACACACAGAGACACACACATAGTGAGTTTTCTAGAAAAACATACAGTATGCTCCATCAACACTGGGCGCTTTTTTTTGTTTTGTTTGCATGACTTCCAGATGCATGGCAATGAGGGTGAATGGTGCATAAGCATGCATGCATGTGTGGTTTTTGGTACTATGACAGTTTAAAAACCAAGGGTGCCAACAAAAATTCTGAAAACATACAGCAGTAAAAATATCCACCAAAAAAAAAACCCCATTTACGTACATGGAATTTCATCTTTTTTGGGCGTTAGCAATATCTATAAAGTCCAATACCAAAGATACAGAGCAAAAAGAGAGCAAGGTAGAAATAAAATGGTGATGCTGTCTTTCCGCTCCAAGAATTACACATCATGGGAGCATGGGGGTTTAGTGCTTCTGTGCATGCGTGAGTGTAATATTCAGGACCCAGATTACAGCCAGCTTTAATGTGGTTCAATTCTCCCACAGCCCAGATTAACTGATCCATTCGGCTTTCAGCAGAGTCTCTGACTCAGTCTGACATTGACTCATTTAAGACCCTCAGGAGAGACTGCACTTGCTCATTCATCTATTCATTGTCTACTCCCTGTCTCACCATCTCCTCCATGTCTCTCTCTCTCTCTCTCCCTCTCCAGTCCTGAGGGTTTCCTGAGGCTTTGTGACACACCTGACTGGAGCCATTAACTCCAGTGCGTGTGCAGTCTTGATCCGAACCAGTGACTCGTGTCTTTCCAAACCTCATCCCTATATGTTTTGAGTGTCCAGCATTTTGTTGTCATGTCTGAGAATGTTAAGCTGAACATGTGCTTGTTCCAAACTAACTGAATAACCATATTTGCGTCATCCCATATGCACCCTAAGCACCGCGGTCCTGCTGAACACACTTAAAAAACCCACAAAAAGAACGGTAAATGAACTTTTGATTTGTCCCTCTATGGGAACAGCAAAAAAAAAATCCTTGAATGAAAAAAATTCTACGCCCTTTATCTGTGTGCTACACTAAAATAAGGGATTAGTGAGTGTGGTGCAAGAAGAAGCCGGCCAATGGAGGGCGACTTGGCGAGTCTCACCTGAAAAGGGAGAGGTGGAAGGAAGAAATAATGACTGGGAGATGAAAAGGGAGGGAGTGGAAAGGGAGTACGATAAGAGACAGACTAGATGAAGGGTGAAAAAATAAACAAATGCCTTCTGTCAGTGATTAATACTTTTTACAATCAATCAAAATTCAGTAATCTATAAACGAGACACCTATGTACAGTATATGATCTATGGCTCCACCTCTTATAGCATTATTTAAGAGGTATGCATAGCTGTACAAAATAGTTTTAGTTGCTAACTGCATCTTTGTAGCACAATATCAAATTCCAAAGTGACTAACCAGTGGAGCTAATTGCAGGCCCAGACGAATATGAACAGAGGCTTGAACTGAAGCAAGTAACCAAATCCATTCTCGTTTTTACAATATTCGCAACTATATTATACAATATACAGTATTAGAAATTATGTGTCTGTAATTAAAACCCAAAGTAAAGCACACTAGAGCTTCATTAATCTGATATCTAAATAAATGAAGACATTCTTAGAAAGATGGTTATAAAGACTGAATGGGGCAGGGGTGGATTGGATTCTGGTTATTGATTGAAGTCAGGGGTTCAAGCCCCAGCACTGCCAGGCTGCCACTGTTGGGCCTTAACCCTCTCTGCTCCAGAGGCACTGTATCATGGCTGACCCTGCACTCTGTCCCCAGCTTCCTGACATGACGGGGTATGCGAAGAAAAAAAATTCACGCTATAATGTGTATGTGATAAATAAAGACTCATTATCATTAATTCATTCAAAGATACCTGTTGACACCTGTTGCTTGATGGAGAAACGGCTGGAAATTAAAATAATAACCCATGAACAGAAAGGGAGAGTGTGTGTGTGTGTATGAAAAAGAGATAGATCACATAGTTCAGGTGGAATTGTGCAGAAAACACTATGCATCTCTCTGGGATTATAAAGGCAAGTGGCATGCAAGCCCCATCGTTTCAGGAGGAAGTGGACCAGATTGGTCTCCACACACACACACACACACACACACACACACACACAGATAGCAATCCCAGCTGCCTCAGAGCAGACATGGCTCCTGCTGCATCATCTGTAAGATCCATCTCCTTTTCAACCACTCGTAACACACACACCAAACCCCTTTTCCTAACATAGTGAATGTGCTGGCTCACACAAACACAAACACATGTGCCTACAAATTATTAATTAAAGACTCGAAAAAATACATGTCCAGGCTCCAATAACACTCAGCTAAACAGATCAATATGATGCATGATTGTGAACTAGCCACACCGTTAACTTTATGCTATTATGATATAGATGATTGTGAACTAGTCACACCGTTAACTTTATGCTATTATGATA
>JAOUWY010000048.1:6796481-6810645 GCA_025728095.1 Prietella phreatophila | reverse complement strand
CTGCCATGCAAGGTGCTAGCTTGCCATCGGGAGCAACTTGGGGTTCAGTGTCTTGCCCAAGGACACTTCGGCATGTGAAGTCATCGCTATGATTAGTGGACAACCCGCTCTACCACCTGCGCCACAACCGCCCCAACTATGGTGGTCTTGACTACAACCTTAAAAGGGAGGAGCTTTTCTTTTGTTCCAAAACAGCTAGCTTCACCCAATTTCTACCAAAATGGCTACCTATGCCGTTAATTTATGCCTATATAAGCTATCAATAAGTTCTAAACCCTTAAACACACTGAACCAAATCCTATTCTAGAGTAGGTCTTCTACTCAGACACAGTCACAAGAACTTTGGAGGCCTATAGTATATAGTAATAAATACTGACATAAGGAAGTAAGAACATGACTTAATGAAGGCTGTCCAAGGTTCTCCGGTGTTTTTCCAAGTCAAACCCGGTGTTAAGTTCCTATATAAAATGGCTATTTTAGTAAAAAGAAAAAGCAATGATACATATACATATGTGAAATCCATTGGAAGCACTTGTCATACCACAACACACATTTTAAAAGTATTTTTCTCTTCAAATAACTACCTTTCCAGGCAGATATCAATAAATCCTTCAGGCCATTATAGGCAAAGTTAGAACAGTCGGCTCGCGTGAGCTCGGAATGAAAGGGAAGCTCATTGTCGTTCTTTCTGTGCCGCCTTTCAGTCGGGACATAAACATACAGTATGGATAGTCTACACAAACTATAAATTATGTTAAAAAAAAAAAAAAGGAAAAAAAAGACCGAAATAGCGGGACATGCTTTAATGTTATGCTCTGGACCTTCTGTCTCTTTCTGGGTGGTATGGTTAAGGTTTACATGAGTGCGTTGATGCTCAAAGAATGAATGGAGCCATGCTGGCAAGAGATCCAAGTGCTAGCACATACCACATCCATTTAAATGTGTATGGATATACTAGGGCAGCAGCATTGTAACCCTAGACCGGACACACACCTCACACACTTTCTCAAACACCCACACACACATACGCATGCTCTAGAAGGCTTAAGCTTGTGAGAGGAGCAGGGTGGGATGGGGTCTCTGGACTGGGTACAGAAGAACAAGAGGGGCCGTTATGGCTGGTTTTGGCGGCAAGGCCAGTGGGGGAGGAGGGGGGTTTGAGAATTTTGAAATTTCGATGGACTGTATGTATGTGTGTGTGCATATGTGTGTGTGTGTGTGTGTGTGTGTGTGTGTGTGTGTGTGTGTGTGTGTGTGTGTGTGTGTGTGTGTCTATGTGAGGAACAGGTGGCTTTTCACTGACATGCTGTGAACGCTAGCGGTTAAGTCAAAAATGTTCTGTCCAAAAGAGAGAGATAAACAATGTGTGTGTGTGTGTGTACGTTGTGTTGGGCTGAACACAAAAACAAAACTTCTCATTGGCGTGGCTCCATCTGTGAGAGCTGAGAAACAAATTTTCCATATGTGTTCCTAGGCAAAAAAAAATTCTTGTTGAAATCTATCAAAGCACACAGTTCTTAAACTTTTTTTTGGATAAATGAGATGTGTGAGACTTATGTCACTAATATATACACAAATTTTCATTAAAAAAATGTTTGTTTGTTTGTTTTTTTACATAGTTTTAACAACTATACTTCAGTTGTCTAGTTTAAGTCCTGAAATTTGGCTAAAACTATTGGTCATATTGTACACTATGTAAGTGCTATGACAGAATTGTTTTATTCACTTTGTATTCAGTGTATATGGTGAACCGGAAGATGTTATAGAATTTAAATATTAAATCTTTAATCAAATGAAAATGTTAGATAGTGTACATTGATAACTGTGCTGTTATTGGGTATTGGTATGATACAGTGCAAAATCACTCCTATACCGTGTGATACTCTGACTACGTTTAAATGGACAGCAGTAATGTTATTATTGATCTTATTCAGAATAAGACAATATTGTGATTAAGGTGTTTACATGAGTTGTTTTTAGGATATTCCTTTCATGTTCCCGTTTGACATGTTATAGAACATAGAGCGATTAACAACGCACGTCTTTACGTCACCGCGCCACACCTTCCGACATTCCCTCCAGAATTTCACGTATCAACATACAGTTCGTCTTCGTTATTTACCCAAATACAGTTTTGAGTGTTTTTATTTGACATTGTTATGAACGCTTCAAGTGCAGTTAATTATTTGTCATGCTATACGTGCAAATAGACGACTGCTTGAAGCCGTGGGCTGCATCCGAAACCTAGCACTACATGTATTTTGCCTACCATATAGCAGGTAAGTACGCGGTTTGGGACGTGGCTGTGCTCTCTTGTTTGCCGTAAAATGGTCGAGCACTGCCGTGTGTGTACATGTCCTGTTGAAAAATGTAGTGAAAACTCCCACACAACGTTAATAGTGCGATTAAGGTGTGTACACGTCTGTAATACACGTCGATAATGCGACTAAAACAGGAATACTCCACGTCTTAATTCGATTTGTGTTTACTTCGAGTATAACTTTAATCGGAATAAGGTAATGAATATTTGCTGTTTACATGCTAGTTTCTTAATCAGAGTATTGTGTTAATTGGGTTAGTATTAGATTATTGTTGTCCATGTAGAGTGGTGCAGGAATGGGTCCTAAAACCCGCAAATACAGTGAGTTAGCGTTTTTGCACTTCTGGTTCCATCATCCTGAAGTCAGTGGGTTTTTGATGGGTTTTTAATGGGTTTTTGATTAAATGTCTGAAATAAAGTCTATGGTTAATACAAGCTCGGGATATTTGAGCCGATCAGGAAAACTCATCTACTACATCCTCATTGTGTTTATACTCACGCGCTTACAAACTATTCCAACTCCAACTGTCCAACTTGTAGATTTATCAGTTTTATAGTATTTTCCACTTGTAGTGCTATAAAACCTTGTGTCAGTGATGTTGAAGTCATGTGACCATGGTGTAGTATATTTATAGCCTAACTTTACAGTAGCTTTTTACTTCTGGCGATTGTATTTAGGCGTCAAAATTCATGAACGTTGTGTTCCATTTGTGAAGATTATCTTGATGAACAAAACTTTTGTTCGACACAGAGCTTATTTTCTGCAATAATCCAAAAGTCAGTGGAAAAATCCTACTGGCTTTATGTTGAGGGAACCAGGGTGGTGCTAAATTCCAGTTGGCCTACAAAAATACGTCATTTTTCCTGCATGCTATTGAAACACTAATCAACATACGAAACGGAATGACAGCAATCTGGCCGTATGTTATGATTAATGATCAAATCAAAGCACTCTGCAAACTGTACACATTATAGCATCTTCCTACAGTACAAGTAACCTGATAAAACATCTTTATGGCATTTAAACAGTATCTTAAATATAAAGAGAGCAAAAGTGCAAAAAAAGGGTTTGCTTCAGGTTCTCTGATTCCTCCCACTTCCCAAAAACATGCATGTATGTGGTTTTAGCGATTCTTAAATGTAAATTAATTCTTAATTCACTTAGGTGTGAATGTGTCTATGAATCTGTGTGCCTGCTGCCCTGCAATGGACTGGCATCTGATTCAGGGTGTATTCCTGCCTTCTGTCCAGTGTTCCCAGGATCAACATTGACCCTGACCAATATAAAGTGCTTAGGGAAAACATCTCCCCCATCATGGCCTCTGTCCTTCAGCTACCAGTTAAATACAGAATTGAATTTAAGGTTTTATTGTTTGTTTTTAGGGCCTTACATAAGTACTGCACCAAGCTACAGCACATCTCTGATCTTCTTTGCCCCCTTTTTTGCCCCCGAACCTTAAGATCTTCTAATAAGCAGCTTTTAATTCCACACTCACAGAGGAAGCCAGAGGTGACCAGGCCTGTTCTGTTGCTGCTCCAAGATTGTGGGCTATTTTACCATTGTTTATAAAATCAACCCCCACAACAGACATGTTTAAATCCAATTTAAAAACATATTTATTCTCCAAGGGATCCAAGTCGTTTTACGGGCTCCAGCTATCTTTTTGTTTTTGACTTGTTATTAGTCTTTGTTGTTGTTGTTTATTTTTTTTGCTGTCTCCCTTTTTGTTTTATTTAAACTATTCAATTTCTAAATTTTGTTGTTTTTATTTCATTTTATTCTTTCTTAATCTTATACAGATTAAGTTGATTTTACTGTGTAGCACATTGGTCGAGACTCGCCGTCTTGTGATTTAGAAATAAAGTTTGACTTGACTTGACTTGACGTATTAAAGATGAATCAGTAATGAATGATAGTCAGCTTGATGACCGGCGTAATAAAGTGGACGAGGAGGAGTTTAGCTGCTAGCACGTTATTTTGAGATAACGTTCTTAGAGAATAAATACCCTGGCTTACACCATACTATAACCAAGAAAGATGGAGGAGGAGACAGCGAGGGAAACGACTCTCTCAAAAATCCACTCTCAAAAATAACACCTTAAATCCATAAAATTTCCGTTAAAAAGAACAAAGAAAGGAAAAGGAAGATCCAGGTTTTAACATAAAAAAAAGTTGGAGTGTTTATGGTGCACTGCCATTGCCACATCAGATAAGAGACACAAAAATACAGTAAGTGAGTAAAAGCAAGATGAGATCTAAAACACTCAGCGATCAGGTTACAGTGACTGCGCTTGTACACAAAAGGAAACACACACACACACACACACACACACACAGAGAGGGAGAGAGGAAATCACTTTACATACCTGACGGCTACAAACGTAGACATCAAACAGTAGGCCGACCTTAACTCAACCTTGACGTTCATTATTGCTTTATACTGTAAACACAACGGAACAGAAAATGTGTCCATAATCTGATTATAACTGCATTTGCGTACTGTCCAAATCCTACTTTAGAACAGCATAGAAATAGCAGCGCAGTACCAAAACAAATGAGTATCTTATTCAATAATGCGCCTGTGAAGCATAAAGCAGGATATATTTATTCTTTCCTAATTTGTTTCTTCATGCACAAGCAAAGCCTTTTGGTTCATTTTATTTCCCAATTCAACCAAAAGCTACACTAAAAATGACCTCCGGCTAAGAGAATTGAAACAGTAATAAGACAGCTCGAGTTGATCATTTCCAGGTCAAAGTGCACATATTTCCAAGGGTGCAGAGGGTAGGATTTTTTATTCATAAAATAACCATCTCAAACACAGAACGCACGCTCCTTTCACTTCCACTTGATTAGCCGCCGAGATCAGGGAACAACAATGAACAAAGCTGTTCAAACGTTTCCTATATGACACTTGCCCATGGACATATAAGCTGATAAAGTCAGTGTGTGGGCTGTCTATGGAAATTAGAGCAGTGTCTATTTGGCGATGTCCTCATCCCTATGCACGCTAGATGCACATGAAACAGTGCAAGATGAAAAACATGGTGAGTCTGGACCAAATCCAATTCTTCCAGCTAATCAGAGGGCAGGGGCGGTTATAAAACACAGTGGTAAATGAATAAAACCCAATCAAAAGTGAACAAGGTGTCAGTGAAAAACATGTCTGACCTCGTTTTGGAGTTCAGGGCTTGTCATAGCAAGGACAGGCTTCATTTAATGTTTCAAATGACAACAAAAACAACAACAACAAGAGAGAGGATAGGATAGGGACAAGTTTGTAGTACATGCCATGAGCCCTATTTTGAAAGTTGTATTTAGAGTAGTATATGGTGTCATGTTTGCAGGTGTCTCAAGAGTGCATGGCGGATCATTTCCAAAAAGGCTCAATTGTTGGAATGACAATAATCCAGTCTTGTATAATGAAAGACTCAAATGTTCTCACTATTTCACTCATGCATAGACACCCACATACAAACATGCAAAACTATATACCATGGGATCAACCACAAGTGGAGACCAAGGATCTTTCTTTTGCATCTACAGTGGTATTCAGGAGGGAGCCAATGTAATTTTAGCTGTGCCAAATGGGCATGCCCGCCTCTCCTAGCTCCCTTTGCTGATTTTTTTCTAAACTTCGACCAGCACCATCTCTCCTCTTTAGAAGAGCATTATTAAACCGTTGTTAAATTCGTAAAAGGTTTTTCCTGCTGAGGTCTGGAGTTGAATACTGAGCCTGTAGCCAGTCACTTACTTTCACTGAAGGAGGGGAATGTATGGTATGAATGGATTAAAGGAAAGGACACAGTGCTTGTATGAACTGCTTTATGATTTGCTCCACAAGGCTTCTTGAAAGATTGAAGAGGATGAGTTAGCAAAGCCATGTTAACCTTTAACCCCCACTGTCCACCACCATATCGCTATTTCACTCGTGTGCAGCCAAAGAAGATCCGATCGTCTTCGTTCTCCACCCACACATGGCAAAGGTCCATTTTAGGCACCCATGCTCGACAGAATGGCTGCCTCACCTTTGAAGAGCCTCCTATCATGTTACAGGTGGAGAATTCTGTCCCTTTCTCTCACTCGGCCTCTATCAGATGCTTTGTGTAATAAGAAGCCATTGGCAGGGCTCCATTTTCCCTGCCCTAAAAGCCATAGGACGTGCCCCGAAAGGAAATTATTATGGTGGCAAAACAAAGGCATCGCTCACCCTCTTTTCGCAAGCTTGCTAAAGCCTGCTTCAGATTCCTGCAGTCTATGGGCCTTTGAGGCCTTTTAAACTTTCTAAGAGTTGAATGAGGTCTCCAGAAACCAGCTTTGGTGTCTTTGGTGCAAAATCAGTCTAAGGGCGATGTAAGAACTCCTCAGCTTTTTACAGATGTAGCAGGGACGATTGCAGAGCCATGATAGCTTGTGCTCCGTGCTTCAGAATATCCATTCATGCAGCGATCATAGGGTCGTCAGTGTATGTTTAAACTTAATAGACTAATAGTCTGTATTCACATTAGCAGGTACTCTGATTTTTTTTAAGGACTATATGGACACTAGTCTTGATCTTTAGCTTTTCAAGTCAGACATGAGTCCTAGATGGGATACATCCCTGATAAATGGCCATGTGACTTGTTCCACAACGCACTGTCATCATCACCATCCAGTGTCTTCAGTGCGGAAAAACACCAATGAGGCACAGCAACAGCAGTGACTCCTGTCAGTGGAAGGATGGGGAATTGGTGATTTACTTTATTTAATGTTCAGGGACACCAATTAATTGAATAGTTTCCGAAACAACTGTTGAAAAATTAACGTGAACCTCCAGAGCAAGTTGCACTGCAGTCTTGGTCTAGCCCATTCATTTCTTGCATTTGGATTGGTGCACTCACCTTATAGACAGGGTTATTTATAAGAAGAAAAAAAAAAAAAGAAACTCGTAATGTGAACAAAGCCATAATAGGCAATAATAGACTCCTGAGTAACAGTTCTTCGATTAGTATCTTGGTCTGCACTTATTTTTTTAACCTTAGCAGTTCTACAAAGTGCTTTACACTGTCTCATTCACCCATTCTCACACCCTCACACACCAATGGTAGCAGAAACGCCATGCAAGGCGCTAGCTTGCCATCGGGTGCAACTTGGGGTTCAGGGTCTTGCCCAAGGACACTTCGGCATGTGGAGACATGTGGGTCAGGAATCGAACCGCCCATGGTTAGTGGACAACTCTACCACTTAAGCCACAGCCGCCCCATCTTATAAACAATACTCATTTTTTCTAATTATGCTTAGTCTACTAAAGAAAAACCCTGGAATTGTGCCAAGGATGGCTTCAACCAACAGCTACGCTCTCCTGGTGGCCTTTTCGCCAATCAACAAGGCTACAACTTTAATTCACTTATTACCAAACTGTTTATTCAGCTCACTGATAAGTGACAGACCTTATTATCGTCTGTTTTTTTTTTTAGGACAGTTTTTTTTCCCCTCAAATGTGGCAATAAAACAGCAACAGGAAATTGATACAGATGAAGAGAAGATAAGCCATGGTGTCTGGCCAGTCAGGCTTTGATATTAAATAGGTGGGTTTTTTTTGGTAGAGCCAATATGAAGGTCCCAGGAAAGGTTTTTCCCCCTGAGGTTTCTTTATAAGAGAATAAGGAATTGACATTTGATATGTGCATTATATGGGGTAAAAAACATGCACACTAAGAGAGTGAGCAAATCTGTCTGGATAAAATACTGATGACTACATAAATAGAGAGGAGATAACAATGATATTGTACAACAGAAAAAGTTTAGTCATCATTTACTCTGGTGATTTCCGAATGAACCCGAAACCCCAAAAATATAAAATCTGGTTGGTAGTTCTTGTACGATAGTTACACTATATGGCCAAAATTTCTGGACACCTGCCTATACAGTATGTTCTTTTTGAACCATTCCAGATATAGTACTCTTTTGCTGTTATAATTACCTACACTCTTCTGGGAAGGCTTTCCAATAGATTTTGGAGCATGGTTGTGGGGATTTGTGCTCATTCAGCCATAGGAGCATTAGTTAGATCAGGCACTGACGTTGGATGAGGAGCCTTGCTGCATAGTCAGTGTTCCAGTTCATCCCAAAGGTATTCAGTGGGGTTGAGGTCAGGGCTCTGTGCAGGCCACTAGAGTTCTTCCAATCCAAATTTGTCAAACCATGTGCTCAAGGAGCTTGCTTTGTGCACAATGGCATTGTCATGCTGGAAAATGTTTGGGCCTCTTACTTCCAGTGAAGGGAAATCATAAAGCTAGAGCATACAACAACATTCTATACAGTTGTGTGCTTCCAACTTTGGGGCAACAGTTTGGGGAAGAACCACATATGGGTGTGATGGCCAGGTGTCCATAAACTTTGGACATATAGTGTAGATAGTGGGTTGGAGTTGGCAAATTATTAGTTTGGGAGACAAAAAACTATCAATGAATGAAATTCTTTTCAAAACTCTTTCACCATTGGCATACGCTTGAAGACAAAACAGCAAAAATGATATATATAAAGTATGCTGTAAAAGTGTATATGACTACGATTGACAACACCATTAAAGCTCTCCTTCTTAATGCAGAGAATACATTTGATCAATGGATCAATGGATGGTTAATGATCCCTGTTGCCAAAATTCAGTCTCCAGCTCAATGCCAGCTGGCACTGAATGAGTAAACGGATCCATGGCTGTCTCCAGTTATACTTTAATCTTCATACATACTTTATGGGTATTGATAAGTAGCGTGATATCCAAAGATTGCTCATGCACATGACTATCTATACATGACCGCAGACCTATTTTATGCCTTTCAATTATTTCAAGTATTGAAATTGAATATATAAACCTGTACTTGTACTTACTCAAGTAAATTTCCACTGAAATGTTTATCCTTTACATTGTCATTTTGGCCTTCAAAATACAAATGTCAAGCACAAATACCATGGGGTTTTTTACTTTGCTTTCCTATTTTGTCCTTTTTTTTATTATTAAGATCTTAAGTAAGATTAAGATGTCTTTTTCTATGGATTCATACAGGATGAAATATCTCCTCCCATGTAAAAATTAAATACTGGCCTGTAAAATTCACAATACAGTCTAAAGATGTTAGATTTGATAAATTAGCGGTAAGTTTTGTAATTTAGCCAGATAAATTAGTAGCTAGCTGTTTTGTAAATTAGCTTGTTAAATTAGCTGTGAAAAAGGTATCTGATTTCTTCTGTTTTTGCGTATATCCCATACAAAATTGATAAGATACAACAAAGGCAACCTAAGTAAACAAAAAAAAATACAATTTTGAAATAATAATGTTATTTACTGAAGCAAAAAATTATCCAATACCAGCTAAGCCTGTGTGTAAATGTATACCCGCATACTTATTCACCAAATCTATGAAACTGCATTCATAATGGTGTTCAGCTGGACTAGACGCAACCAGGCCTGATTATTGCAAACCCTGTTCAATCAAATCAACACTTAAATAGAATATTTTCAACAGCATGAAGTTGGTTAAAAGGTCTTACCCAGTAACAGAATATGCCAAAATTGAAAGGAATTCCAGAAATGATGAGAAATGATGAGAAAGGAGGTGATTGATATACATCAGTCTGGGAAGACTGTTATTTCAAAGGCTCTGGGATGCCAAAGAACCACAGTGAGAACCATTATCGACAAATGGAAAAAATCAGTACAGTAGTGAACCTTCCCAGAACTGTCCGACCTAACTACTCATCCCGGAAGTCACCAAAGAACCAAGGACAACATCAAAGAACCTACAGGCCTCTCTTGCATCAATAAAAGTCACTGTTCATGACTACACTATCAGAAAGACACTGGACAAAAATGGCATCCATAGTAGAGTGGCGACATGAAAACCACTGCTAACACAGAAGAACGTTAAGGCTCGTCTGAATTCTGCCAAAACACACCTTGATGATACTCAAACCTTTTGGGAGACCAGTCTTCAGTCTGTAAGTCGAAACTCAAGTGTATCTGGATTATGCAGCAAGACAATGATCCAAAGAACTGGAGTAAGTCTACCTTTGAATGGTTAAAAAAAGAGCAAAGTTAAAGTTTTGGAGTGGACTAGTCAAAGACCTGACTTGAACCAATTGAGATACTGGACCTTAAAATGGACCTTAAACAGGCAGCTCATGCATGAAAACCTTCCTTTGTGACTGAACCAAAGCAGTTCTGCAAAGAAGAGTGGGCCAAAATTCCACCACAGCATTGTGAAAGACTGATCTCCAGTTATCTGAAGCATTTGGTTGCCGTTATTGCTGCTAAAGATGGTACAACCAGATTAGAATTTTAAGGGGGCAATTAGTTTTTTGCTTGAATAAAACCTGTACTGTGTGTTTACTCAGGTTGCCTTTGTTTTATGTTGTAATTTGTTTGAAGATCTAAAATTATTTAGTATGAGATATACATAAAAAAGAGAAAAAATCAGCAACTACTTTTTCACAGCACTGTAGATACTCAATTTTGTAAATTAGCTTGTGAAATTATCTAGCTTGTTAGGTTTTGTAAATTAGCCAGTTAAATTAGCAAGCTTGTTAATTTTTTGTAAATTAGCTCATTAAATTAGCTAGCTAGTTCAGTTTTGTCTTATAGCTAATGCTCCTTAGCTGACCAGTTATTAAACATTAGCTTCCCAGCAAGCCAAATTCTAGGTTCACCTGAATGTGCAGAATATTTTCATCATGACTGATTGCTTATCAAACTGGCTAGTCACGCAGGGTCGTCCGTGTTGAACTTGTGTTCAGCTCTTTTCATCAGTTAAAAATCTTTGCTCTTAAATACTTGAGTATGCTTAATGCCAAATTAGCCATACTATTTCCAGTATCAGTATCAGAACTCATGGAGTTCTTGATGCCAAATTTATTCATTTAGCAGACACTTTAATCCAAAGTGAATTACAAATGAGAAAATACAAGCAAAGATTTAGGAGATTCTTAGAGAATATCAGGCTAGATGGTAATTTAACAATATTGTGTTAAATTATGTTAATTCCACTAAAACACTGCAAAAGTACTGATCAAGCCCCTTATTTGGAATGTGCCAGAGCAGGCACTGCTCTATTCAGACCCAGTGGCACCGCACGGCAAACACACAGCGAGAGCAAACACGACAGCCAGAGAGGGCCAGGAGATAAAAGGAGGGAAAGGGAGAAATTAATGAATAACCGTTTTGGCCGGGTAACGGCAAAACTATCAGGTCGAGTCAACAGCGATGGCAGCTCCTGCTGCCTTTGATCAATCAGTCTTTCAGGCTTAACCCATGTAAGCTAGTAGGGAGTGTGTGGGAGTGCGTATGTGTTTGTATGTGTGTGCGTGCGCTCAACACCACACAAAGGCACAATCTACAAGTGACAAACTGTGAGTATATGAGGGAAAAAAAAGCACGGCAGGAGGGATATCATGCTCGGGGTGCAGCAGCAGAATGTTTTTTGGAGGGACTCCAGCCAGAAGTTCTCTTTTGATATTGGCCAGCCTGTGCGTAACAGTTTTGGGCAGCAGCCAAAGTACACATCTCTCGGTAATAGTTAACAGAGTCTGCAAATACACAGAGAGAAACAGCACAAAGCAGGAACATGGTACTACGTTTTACACACCACACATGTTTTTACGATGCGTTCTTACATGCATCGGACCCCCCACCACCACCACCACCAAAACCAACCCCCCATTTTTATACATCCATCCATCCCAACCTCCATCTTTTAATCTTTCACCACATGTGATGAAATAGGTCACATCATGAGTGGCAGTATGAACCAAATTTTTAAGAGGGTAAAAACATCAGTTTGCACTTATCAGTTCTGTATTGCATAATTGAAGCGTGAATTAGATGACTAAGAATATTACTAGCCCTACATGTACATGCCAGCTATACACCATGCGAACAGGGTCAAAGGTTAAGCTCTCATATTCATTAAGACTCTGTGTGACTCATCATTCAAGTAGGGGTGTGTGGTATGAGGTCTACAATAACTCATGACATTACAAAAGAGAATTATGCGCGCACACACACACACACACACACACACACACACACACACACACACACACACACACACACACACACACACAGAGTAACATCCACATTAAGAAACTTGCTCAGAGGGAACATTCCAAGCATGTCTGAACACACATGCACATCTGAGAGTGTGTGTCGAGCGGATAGAATGTGCAATGCTAATTGAACGCCTGCATTAATAGATTCAAAGTCAGTACTCAACAGAAATAAGCTTCCTCACTATCTATTACTAATAGCAGTACTATTACCACCGTCTTACTCGCGCTCACTCCCGGCATCTCAGGGTGGTGGCGGTGCTACAACGTAAGTGATAATAAGATCTACCTTGTTTCCTGGATGTTCCACAACATTAAACGTAACTATAAACAGATAAAAAGTAAGTGCCATTCATTAATAAAATAAAAATTCTTTGGAAAATTGCTACGGTACAAGAGAAATAAAACACTCTGGTGCTTGCTTTCATTCACTTTGTTCCATATTACACCATGACATCATTAATTTCCTGTAACAGCACACACTGTTGTGTTTTATTCATTACATAATCAACTGTAACACTGGAGATCTTAGATAACACGAACTAATCGATTAATATCTGGGTTTATTGACTCTGGAGCATTAAATCACAAGCTCTTCATTTATATGCTGCATACCGGGGTTGTGAAAGGCTTTATTTATGTAGCGTCTAGTTTAGCATTTTATTCAGGATTTAAAAGCATTTGTAGGAATGAAGGCTTAAGAGAAAATAAATGTCGTTTAAAATGTCATTTGAAATTATAAAATGGTAAAGTGCATTACAGTGATTTCCGGATTTCACTGAATAGTGGTGATCATGATTTTAATATTGAGCAAAGTAATCTTAAATAGTAATATATACAGTATACACTGTATGTGCAGTGTGTGTGTGTGTGTGTGTGTGTGTGTGTGTGTGTGTGTGTGTGTATAGGCATTCTGGCTTCAGAGACGCTCCTGTTGCTGTTCCAGACAGCCGAAGGTCACGGGGGAGATGTGCGATTATCTGAAGGGAAGCCGACCTCACACAACTCTTACAGGAAAGGATGTGGCAAACTCCAGGGTGGGAGGATTGTCGATGATTTGGGCAGCAGAACAGGGGGCTAGAGAGAACAAAGGATTAAAATAGCCACGCTTATCATACCCAAGCCCTGTGCTCTCTGTTCCGACTGTGTGTGCATGTGTGTGTGTATGTGTGTATATACGTGTGTGTAGTTTCAAAGTACGGTGGAGAGTAAAGCCCACTTGGGTCTTAACACGTCAACGTCAAACCAGAACCAGACACACAAAAGGAGCAAATGATTTGGAGAATATTCTCAGAATGTGTAAGGAGGGTTAGGAAGTGTATTTATTTTTCATGATTTGCATTCATTATTAGATTGTAGAGGATACTAAAACATGCACACACACACATTCACATTGACACAAAGGGCATGGTGTTTCATGTTGGGTCAGGTGCTGTGTGGTGAACTTTGGAATGCATAGACAGAGAGAGAGAGAGAGAGAGAGAGAAAGAGAGAGAGAGAGAGAGAGAGAATGTAAGAGAGAGAGAGTGAAAGAAAGAGAGAGAGAGAGAGCTACAGGAAGAAGCAGTATAATGAAAAAAGTAAATAAGGGGTATAGATTATGTAAGCGATGTGGGATGATAGTGATTTGAGCTCCAAAACTCATAAAAGCAGCCATGCACCTGCACCTACAACGCAGGACACACACACACACACACACACACACACACACACACACACACACACACACACACACACACACACACACTAACGCTTCGGAGACG
>JAOUWY010000048.1:6718543-6731543 GCA_025728095.1 Prietella phreatophila | reverse complement strand
CACACACACACACACACACACACACACACACACACACACACACACACACACACACACACACACACACACACAATGATACATGCAGCACTGGAACAGAGAGATATGAGCGTTTGTAATCGATTGCGGCTATGAAATGTGATAACAGTCATGTTAAAAATATCATTCTTAAACCTTTTCCTAGCTTAGGATATGCAGAATAATTGGCACCATTCATGAAAACAAGACATTATTGCCAGTAATTTTGACGGGATAATGGATTTCAATCTGATTAATATTATTAGATTTTTCCTGTTGGATGATGGATGGATGAAAAACTTTAAATTTATAGCCCAAGAAAAGATGAAATGGTCAGCTGTAATAGTCTTGAAACTGAGAGGAACTTCAGGTTGTATAAAAATTACAATGTTTGCATTTATTTGCAATATTTTTCTCAATCATTTTCCCACATAATCATTATTTTAATAAAGGTTCCTATGAGAATGATTTTGTTTATGGAAACACAAGTACAGCTGTGGGGTTTTTTTCCCCAGCTGTTTGAATGAAACATTTGAACCACGAGTAAAGATTATTTATTACAATCATTTTGCCCATTTTGATCAAGGATGCTAATAATTCTTCATCGGTTTCATCTGACCTGACAGAAACTGGCCCTATAATCTATTCAGAATTATACCGCAGAACTGCTGAATTCTCGATTCTGATTGGTCACAAGGTGTTGACTAACTCTCAGGCAGATCTGATATTAGTTCTGGCTACAAGGCAATCTCCTAGATTACATTAATTTGATTGCTCTGGAGTAACAACTAATGCACAGGGACATCTATCTGGGATGAACCACTTTAATAAAAACAAAAAATGGATTCTGACTGTTGACGTCTTCTGGGACAATATGTTTATTTCAAATTTGGAAGGAGTCTCCAGTGTCAGAACTTTATAACAGTCAAAGGTAAAGTTGTAACTTGAAGTTTTCCAATATATTGGGAATTCTTCATGATCGAGGACTTTCTGGTTTCTCAGTTACATGACAATCTGCTTTTTTGTCTAATTATTTTTAAGAGAGAGGAAAAAAGAGAAGCTGGTGAGGAAACAGCTATTTCTAGCTGCTGTAATGTAAGAGATAACTGGAATTAACTTGTTTCACAAACGTTCCACAACATTAAATGTAGCTATAAATAAATAAAACGTATGACGCCATTCTTAATGAATAAAAAATTGTAATTGTTGACAAATTGCTGTGGTGTAAGAGGAACAAGACACTCCGGGACATATTGTTATAAAATAATAATCAACTTCTAGATGGTAAAAGTAACTCTGTTTTATACCGGGCAACCCTGTGTTTGGTTATTTTCCTATAACTGCACACCTTGTTGTGTTTTATTGCTTAGTTAAAACTGTATGCAAAACTGTATGTGTCATTATTTGTGAAAACATCTAAGTTATAGCTCTAAGGATTTTCTCTTTGGTTAGACCTAGAATTCAGGCATTGCAGATTAATTCTGCATCTTTACAAAAGGAGATGTTTGAAGGACAAAATAAAATAAATAAATAAAAATCAAGTGAGATGGTCAGAAGAAGATGGAGAGGGGGGACAGCGAAGAGTCGCAGAGACACACCTTTCTTGGAGCGTCTAGGTTTGGGTGGTGGAGCCGGACGGTGCAGAAGCTGAGCGAGTGAGCGTGCGCCTTTATGGAGGTCGAACAGGAGAATGCGGTTTGAAAATGAACCCAGACAACAAGCAGACAGAAAACGAGAATGAAGCTTGATATAAAGCAGGAAAAACAACAACAACAACAACAGTTGCGTGATGACATTGACCAAACAGAACTGCATCAGGAGTAGAGCCAGCCAGGGAGGCTACTGTGAGCTGGAAAGAGTTAACCCAATTCTACCAGAGAACATTCTGGGAAATGGGAAATCTCAGCTGCTGTAGATTTAGCATGGCTCCTTTTCCGGGTCACGGCTGAAACTCTACCATGATGATCGACAACAACACCACCAAAAACACTGAAGCTTTTTTTTGGCACTTCTTTGTGCTATTGTGAGTGAGAAGCACAAACATGATCATGAATGTTTCAGAAAGAAAAGCACACGCAGCAACATATAATACCAAAAGCCATGACAAGGTGCATAAATAGACCTTAAACATCAGACATTCACACTATTCTTATTTTTTAGACCCAGATGATTGGCTTTCAGAAATCTGGATGTCTTAATTCGTCTTATATCACAAAGTGCCACAGGCATCCAAAATCCAGGCAATTAAAAAAAAGTAAAGTCAGTAGTACTAAATAAAAACTATAGATTTTTATTTTAAAGGCCATAAAATAAATTTATATGCAAATTGGAAATGTCCCTATTCCTACAGACTCCGCCCCTTCCCCTAGAAACTGCAAGAATTTGCAGATTATAACTTAATAGGCCCTTATATTTTTGGTTCCTTGTTAAGTGTTCAACTGCAGAGGAAAGTCTTTCAGTTTGGCCAGTCAAATGAAGGTCCCTGTACGCATTTAATAATAAACTAAAAGTTGTTTTTTGTTTAATGATACAATTCAGGGTCATATTGAAAGTCATACTAACAATCAATATGAAAAATCTCTTCCGAAGGATAGAATAAATAAATCTCTTCCTAAGAACAAAATCAGCTGAAATCTATTTCCTGTAGTTCTAGATGACTGATCTACAAAGATGTTCTACTTGCTATCACGGTGTACAAACAAAAAGATCAAACAACAAATCTGCCAACTTGTACATTACTGATAAACCGTCATGGCTCCCGAACTACATCAATATTGATTGACTGAGAAAATGGAGCAGGTGCTGATTTGTTGAGAATTCAAGAAAAGAATAACTAACAGGAAAACATACCCATCCTCTCTATAGAAGTCTCAGTGGACAGGAAGCCCTGCTGTAGCAGCTGATCTCTGGTCTCCTCATCGTCCACCTGAATCTCAGAAACCATGTTACAGGGCACATAACCGTGACGGCCACCTGACTCGCCCCGGTAAAACCCATCTGCGTCCTTATCACCGTAGACCTACACAGAGGAGCAAAAACAGTAAAAAGGGGAGAAAAACACAAACAACAACAACAACAAAAATGTTCTATAAAAAGTATCAAATAATCTTTTCTATGTGTTCTACTGAGAGCAACTTAAATCTGTGATTTGAAGGAGCTGACCAAGCACTCATCTGCAACTATCACAGCTCACTTTAAGTGTAAAACTCAGCCCTTGAAATGAGCTGTCTCTTCAGATGTTCTCTGTATGACAAAAAACCTTTTTGTGGACTTTTAATTATTAATTAAAGAATTGTCCATCCATCCACCATTTATTCCTTTTCAGGGTCACGGGGAACCTGGAGCCTATCCCAGGAGACATCATGCATGTTTTTGGACTGGGGGAGGAAACCGGAGCACCCAGAGGAAACCCCCGCAGCACAGGGAGAACATGCAAACTCCGCACACACATGTCCTCGGCGGGAATCGAACCCCAGAGATGTGAGGCGAATGTGCTAACCACCAAGCCACCGTGTGCCCAATTAATGAATAGTGTTATATTAAAATTTTTCTTTGACTGGATTTACAGCCCAAAACATGAAAATCAGTGTAATATAAAGCTACATAAAACTGTCAGATAGTGGTGTTGGACTTTGAATCATAAATAAATGAGACACGCCTCTGTTTTTTGGCAAACTCCGCCCACTCCGCATAACTCTCACATAACTGTCGGAACAGCTATAGTTATGTCTGAGGTCTGAATACTGATTTTTGCAATTTTGGTATTAAACCCTCACTCTGTGCTTAACTCAACTCCGAATGCAACCCTAAGAGAAAGCTGAGGCTATACCGGCCTCATGATACTCAGATGTAACTTTAGATGTACGCTAGGTATTAACTGAGGTTATGCATTAAACTTCCTAGCACGGAGAGTGTACAAGTCAGTCCCTCCAGGATTACTTTAAAGCATGACTAAAACGGCACTGTAATTGCAACACCACTGACTGCAAACTGACTGAACATCTATGGAAAAAGAGTGAGCCACTTTGAAACTAGCAACAGATGGGTGTAAAAGAAACAACAAATCCTTGTGGGTCAGTTCCTGAAGATACAGGGCTGGAGTTTTCCAGAACATTCTGTACCTTAATGATCTGTCCCTCCCTGAAGGGAAGCTCCTCCTCAGCTGCATCGCGATTGGGTGACATTGTTGAAGGATCGTATGGGAAGAGGGCAACGAAAATCCGTACTTCACTGTCACCGATTGGTCTTGGCTCAGCAACATCTGTACACACACACACACACACACACACACAAACTCTGCGTTAGAGATGCTGCCTGTATCCATGTGCTGAAGTTGTGTATATGCCAGGATTGTCAATTTCACACTCAAGCACCTAATGGTGCAGTTAAGGGGTTAAATGAGACAATCACAGTAAAACCCACTGAGCCTTCACGATCCGCTTGAGGAACATGCACTTATGATCCTTACAAATGGACACGCACACACACCCCTTTCCTCTGCGGTCCATCGATTAATAGCATTTGACCCAGTATTCATGACCAAAGCTTTTGGTGGGAGGGATCTTATGTGCAGTAGGTCAACATGTCATCACGATACAGGTCTCTATAACAGTGATTAATTGAGGGAGAGGGATAAGAAGCTGAAGCAGGAACTCTTAACTGTCCTACCATGGTTACTTTGAAAAGGGCAGTGGTAGCTCAGTTGATAAGATGTTGGACTAATAATTTGAATGTTGTGAGTTCAAATCCCAGTACCTCCAAGTTGCCACTGCTGGGCCCTTGAATGTGGCCCTTAACCCTCAGCTGCTCAATTGTATAAATGCGATAAATGTAAATCGCACTGGGTAAAGGGGTCTACCAAATTCTGCAAATGTAATGTATTCTACAATGATCATAACTTTTTCATTGAAAATATCCCAAAAACAAATTCAAAAACTTCAAAGTTAATATTTGCTGCAATCGGTTAATCACTGAGTTTGAACACTAGCTAGTTGGTGCGTCCAATCCATCATACTATATACATAGACTGAGGAATCCTCTCCAAATGAATCAACAATTACGCCAGTATGAACAGGAGGCTATGTGGTCTTGGACATCATTTTCAATCTTTTTTACTTCATAAGGTTTGTCCGTCCCCTTCTCGACATCTAACCAGCACTGTGTTTCCAAATCTAGATCATTCCATGGCAACAGTTCTCATGGCAGCATCAAAACCAGACGAGGGTGTCCCAAAAGTCTCAATACATTATCATGGGAAATGAACCATTTTTATGGTATTAGGGTTTTTAAAATGTCTTACAAAATTTTTCATACTTAGTTTATATTATATATATATATATATATATATATATATTTTTTTTTTTATTCAGATAGACTTTAAGAACGCCATTGACAAAAGACAAACGTACTGAAAGCGTTCTCATGGCTGTATCGGGAAGCTGTCGCAAGGTTGCGTTGGACTTTAAAGGAAACATGGCGAGCGCTTTATACGCGACACTGTTACCAAACTTATTAACAAATTCAAAAAGACTGGAAGTGTTGCGGACCGACAGAGAAGCGGACGTCTCCGAACGTCCACCGACGAAGACATGACTGATGTGGAGCCGCCGTACATAGTCCCCTACAGTATGTATGCAGACTTTTGCAACACTCTCTATACATGTTTGGTAATGTCTGTTACTACTCTTTAGCACAGACACCTAACACATATTATTATTATTTTACGATTCACAAGAAATAATTTTTCATATGAAACCCAAATGGAGCCATGCAAATGATATTACAGTAACAATCATGTTAAGCGTGAACTATAATTAGTGGATTAAAATGCTGAATAATTATCAAAGGCTCTAAACTTCTCAAAATAATCTCATGATGTATAGATCACAAATAATTATCTAAACTCTTGACTAAAATGGTCGGCTGTTTGCACTTAATGCAAACTGACACTATTTTTTGTCCTTATCCTGTTATTATGTGTTATTAGCAGTAAGTGTATTTTCTTGCAGAATATTTTGTCTTTTATATGTACAGTACGGTACACCTTATTTTTAGTACAAACTTTGTTATAGATTTTTATTTGATGACTTCTACATTATCGAGTCAGTACAAAAAAAACATTTTAGATTCCCAAACATTAGTTTTCTAGCACACAATGAAATGTTACAGAAAAAAAATGTTTTCATGTCAGTAAAGAAAGCAGCAGATTACATACGAGACCACTTTCCAGGCAAAAAACATAATGAAGGCTGCTGGGATTTGCTGCGAAAGTAAGAAGTGAGCGCGACAGTCAAAGTCTCCAGAAAACCCGTGTCTGGTTCTGCAGGATGCCCAATAAGACTTACAGTTCATTTCCTTATAAAACTGCACTAATTCTACTCTAGACTACTATTTTTTTGTCACATCAAATATTGACTTTGTTTCATTTACTACTGTTTACTGCTCTTTAAAGTATTTTTTGTTTTCAAGTAGTATTGGGCAGCTATGGCACAGGTGGTACAGTGGGTTGTCCCATAATTGTAGGGTTGGCGGTTCGATTCCCGGCCCGGCCACATGCCGAAGAGTCCTTAGGCAAGACACTGAACCCTAAATTGCTCCTGATGGCAAGTTAGCACCTTGCATGGCAGCTCTACTACCAGTGGTGTGTGAGTGTGTGTGCGTGAATGGGTGTATGAGACACAATGTAAAGCGCTTTGGATAAAAGCGCTATATAAGTGCACCATTTGTCATTAGGGCATCTTTGCTCTACAGCATTTCTTTGCATGTGCCTAAAACTTTTGCACGGTACTGTACACACCTAAGAGTTGTGCCTAGGTGTACATTTCATTGGTTTAACAGGTGTAACACTCTGCTCTCAAAACGGGTCTGAGTTACAGGCTACTTATCAGTTCACGAAGCATTATTTAAGACCTATTGGTTGCAATGAAGTGTGCTGCCTCTCATTACACAGGATCGAGGCTGTAGCTCAGAGGACAGAACATTTTCACTTCCCTCACACACGGCATGTTTGTGGCCATTGTGCACTCTAAATAGATGCTCCGTAACGGTGTCAGGCACTGCTGAGACACAGCTGTGTGTGAGGCTGAAGGAAAAAGTCCAAAAACAAGGCAGAATGAGATCATGAAATTTTTAAAGTAATACCGTTATAAAAAAGTTATAGTTGTGTGTGTGTGTGTGTGTGTTTGTGTCATGCTCAACACAGTTCAGCGATGTGCATGAAGATGGTATTACTCTGTCGTATTGCGGTATCGGTTATAGGTCTTCTATCAGAAATCTTTACACACAATGTCATATGATAAGCAAATGTCAAATGATATGCAGTGATAGCAACTACATAATGCCAACCAGTAACCTTTTATTTTTAATCTTGGGGATTACAATACACAATATTAATCCGACTACTAAATTAATCGGGCAAGTACAAGCTTATTATTTGTTTCCTGTGGGTTTTTTTTTTTTAATGGATTTTAGGGCATTTTCAGATTAATTTATTTACAGTTTGCTTACCAAGTTAACTAAGTGCTTTTTTTCTGTGCTAAAACAAATATTTAAATTTAAATATAATTGAAACGTAACTACTGTTTGGACCCCCGAACGCAAGATAATATTTACATGGATGCATAGGTGTGTGAGCAAGTACAGTACTAGCAGAACAAAAGTGAAGAAATGAAAAATGATTAAGAAAGAATAAGAAGTGGGTATTTGTGAGAAAGCCTGTCATAGTGTCAGAGTACTGACAATCTAAATAAAAAACAAGAGAGATAATGAGTGAGAGATGCAAACTATGAGTTGCTCAAGGGTGGTTTCATGGACGATTAATCTGGGTAACTTGAGGTCGGTCATAAGCCATTTTAAACCTCTCTACGTTTGTCAAGACGTTAAGTGGGGGAAGAAGATTGACTTCACCTCTACTCAGAGAGCAATGATGTAGAAATAAGAAGCAAAGCCTATAACTGCAGACCTCTGAGGTTTTTATTCTTTATACCACGTCTAACTTGCAGACATTTTCTTTTGCTGTTTTGTACTTGGTTTGCCATCACTTTAGTAATATTGCTATTACTTATACCATCTACACACAATCGATTCCTTACTAAAATGTCACTCTTTCTCTTTTACACACACACACACACACACACACACACACACACACACACACAAAAACACAAAAAAACCTGGGATATTATCTGCACCATAAAAAATTTCAGCCTTCAGACAATAGTTATGTCCAAGGATGTGACGGTGAACAAGAAAATGGAATTTGATAGAATTAGTTTTTTGGTTTATCACAAGCTTTTCTTTCTACTTTTACAATTAGGTACTGACAAAAGGCAGTATTCAGAGTCAGCAACTTAAAAAAAAGGTAAGTCAATATTTGTATGTGGAAAGTTTTGTGTATTCAGAGACCGCCTACACACATGCTTAAACTAATTTTCCGGGCTCTTAATTCAGATATTGCAAATCGGGTACATGTGCTTCACCTGAACAGAAGATTTTGACGTTAGACGATACAACATAAAAGCGAATGGCAATTTTAAAATGGAAATGGAAAGAAAAAGGATTCATATTATGAGACTAATACATTGTCAGCATATTGGCAGTGAAAACAACTGGATTGCAGGAATAGTTCTAATTGTTACTAACACACTACTCGATGCACGTTTGGTTTAATTGAACAATACGGCTTCCATCCTCATTATTCGACAGCTTATAGAATAGCACTTGATCCAGCGCATAGTAATATTTTGGATTTGTGTGTGTGTGTGTATGGGTGTGTGTGTATGTGCGCACAAATGAATGAAGCCCTTATGTATGTGTATGTGTGTGTGTGTGTGTGTGTGTGTGTGTGTGTGTGTGTGTGTGTGTGTGTGTGTGTGTGTGTGTGCACAAATGAATGAAGCATGCATCAAATTAAGGTCATGAAAATGTAATGCATGTAGGATATAAAGCTTTTTGTTTTAAATTCACATTATATCGTTCACAGAGCTGCCCTTAAACATTCATTAACTATCGAGTTTCATGTAAATAGTTTTTTCATTCTTTTTGTTTCACAATGCTTTTTAGTCATTTAGCATAGCCAAGAGTTGCCTACCTTTACAAGCAAAGGCCATCAGACTGACACTAACCAATCAAGCCCAAACTTCTTTTTTTTTTTTTTGCTTTATGTGTAGGAGCAGAAGGGATTCAAAAAATTTGCCACAACAAAAACAAACTCACATGCAACATTCATGATCCACATAAACCAGGATACAAACCTTGAACAATCAGCACCTTTATAGAAAGCCAATATGCTAACAAGGAAGACTTCATCTCAAAGGATGGGTGAGTTTATGGAGGGCAGATGCAGTAAGGAAGAAGACGTATGAGTGTCCTACCTCTAGGCAATCTGGTCTCTGATCGATTTAATTTTGGAGAGATGTCTCTGGGGCCGCACCAGGCCGTTCCTGAGTCTGCTAGACCGGCAGCTTCCTGAAGCAAGCCACACACAGACATATGGTTAGTACTTCACACCGGACAATATCATACTCTCACGGGCAGTACATACATGCCGCAGTACAAGGACACACATTTCGACAGAGGTGCCTACACGTACACAATGGCAGGCTGTGTTACAGCTTCAAGCACATCAAAAGCAGCAGTTGGGATTGTTCTGATTGTAGACACATGCAGACCCACACAGCCTTCATAAGGGGTGAAAAGAATGGTAATGCTTCTATCAGGTTCATTAACCAATCAACCTCGACAAGACTCAATGTCTGAGGCTTTGAAAGACACAAAGCTTCTTGTCAAGTTTCCTTGGGAAGACAAAGGTACAACAAGGACACTACAACGGAGTAAACCATATATAGGGGTCCAAACACTGGATGTTTCACTATGTGGCTTTTTTTAGACACAGGCCAAGCACACAGGGATCAGCGCTACAGACACAGATGACTACAGGATGAGACGGAGGAAAAACTGTAGGCCTAAACCTTTTGCATAGATTGATCCATAATGTAATGTTTAGCTGCACTGCTAGAGTGAGAGTAAGAGTCTAACGAAGCGAAGGATGCAGATTAAATCTACTTAAAATAGTCGGGGCTACCATAAGAATGTGGGTTTGCCATCGCTTTGGGCCACAAAAGGTTTCAGCCATCTCCATTAGGGTGGGTTAATCCCAAGGGGAGCTACAGTTGCAGAAGAAGTGATGCAACACACCCACTGATGGTGACCAGAAGCCATGACGTTAAGTGTATCCTGTTTGGACTGTCGTTGAGACGAGGCATGGTGGTAACTGTGATTTCCGCCCTCTACCCACCACTCCAAGCTCATCTGCTCCACCACAACCTCTCCAGGGTCGGACTGTGATGCCTCATCATCGTTATCTGTCCCGTACTCAACATCTATCTCTACGGCAGGTGTCTTGACGTGGCGAGCTGTCCTGCTGAGCATGTACGGCCCTTGTGCTGTCACCCCTGATTTGGTGAGGTGGGAGGACATGTGGCTGCGAAGTAGGGCCTCTCTGCGGAGTCTGTCTCGTTCTCTGTGTACCCGATGTGAACGTCGTGGTGTCACCTCCCTGCTGCAGGGACCCACATACAGACTGCTTTCTGAATCAAGGTCTGCCTCTTCATCATCTTCATAGTTGGTGGTGTCCACCGTGCTCATGTAATTCATGTGAGGTCGAAATTGAACCTGTGTGGTCCCTCTGGTCCTTGCTATTTTGGCTTTGTCCCGACATGGCTGACACTTTCCAGAGGCAGGCTGGCACAGAAAGCGTCCTTTGGTTGGACTTGGCCTGGAGTGAGGCTCCGATTCGCTATTGTCCTCTTCCTCAGTCACCTCAGGTATACTGAACAGCTGTTTATTACTAAACAGCTGGGGATGGAGTTTCAAGATCTTCTCCAAGACTTCCTCGTCACTGTCAGCCTCCCACCCCTCTGGCTGAGAGACGGGCCCACAGCCAAAAACAATGAGGAACGGAGCAGTTACATAAGGGAAAAGTGTTTGAGTGTGCAGGCCATATACAGAAACACAAGTAGGGAAAGTTGGCATTGGAGAAGGTCAGAGAGAAAATATAGACAAAAAGAAAGCAGAGGAGATCATTAGAGTAGCAGAATGGAAAGAATATAAAGATAACTGCAGATTGCAACTCACATCCAGAAGATTAAATGAGAATGCACCATCGTTATATTGTGTGCATCTTTGTATTTTTGCTCACCCTGCCTGCAGGTCCACAGTTGTCCTTCTTGGGTGATACATCAACGGCAGACTCAGAGTACAGATCTTCTTCCTCCTCCTCCAGGATATCGGATAGGTCTGAACGGCTGCTTTCCAC
Source organism: Prietella phreatophila (assembly GCA_025728095.1). Classification (NCBI taxonomy): domain Eukaryota; kingdom Metazoa; phylum Chordata; class Actinopteri; order Siluriformes; family Ictaluridae; genus Prietella; species Prietella phreatophila. The sequence goes on along the minus strand of JAOUWY010000048.1, from coordinate 6,720,214 downwards.
ATGATAGTCAGGAGGAGGGTCCATCAGACCTCCTGCATATATCTGCACCAACCCAGAAAGTGACATTAATACAATTCAATTTCATTAGATATTCATTAGTCAGAAAGTAGCTTTACAGAAATCCTGATATAGATCGAGATCCCGAGTAAGCAGGCCAGAGGAGAAAACTACCTGAAATTACATAAGATAACAAGAGACCTTGAAACGAACAAGACTCAAAAAGAAATTTATACTTATCCAATTTACATTTTTGTAAAGTTTAAATGGAGTTTTAGCACAAAAAACTAGTGCTTAATGTTATTTTTCATGTAGCATTCTGTTGTGCAGTACTGCATTCCATGTGTTGTGTAGCATTTTAGTGACAGCTGTAACAGTTAAGTGTGACCATTTAATAGCAGGGCTAAATTACATGGACGTACAGCTAAAGCTTTGCTGTTCATGTCTAGCAGACAAACCTTTGTTCTGAGCACAGGTTCAGGCCGGAGGAACTCTTCGATGGAAACCAAACAAGTGTTCTCCCTGTCACCCTCCGGCTCTGACTCTACGGGTGAGGGGTTAGGTGGCCGCAGGGGATGTGTATCGGGCACGTCGAGCATATCTGTCCCAGGGACCATGACTCTGACCACACTGGGGGTGGGTGATGACTTGTGTGGCACGGGGTCATCCAGGAATACAGAGATGGAACGCTGTTGCCCTTGGCTATTGGTCTCTCGGCTAGGCTCCAGCGTTGGTGTAAGGGCTACACTGGGCTGTGCTGGAGGTGCCAGAACACTGGCTTTGGGCATGGGCATTGGGACTGGCACAGGAGTGGGCACAACTGTTGCTGCAGGTACAGTTTCCTGCCAACAGAGAAGCCATTTGAAAAAATGAACAATATAAATGTAATAAACATTCACTTTTGCACTTCTCACCCACCTGCAGGTTGGCACTAGCAACAGGAAGTGGCCCTGCCTCCTGTGCAGCCACAGCTGGATTCGCCCATGCTTCAACATATGAGGCAATGGGCAGAGTGGCATCACTGGTGGCAACTTTGGGTGTGTTGGCATAGACATCCATGATGGGAGAAGAAGGAATTTTGTTTAGTATAGAGCTGAGTGGCATCATGGGCGTTTTGGCAGCTGACAGAGAGGTGGCACGGACACTGGGCTCCATGTTGGCGGCACCGGTGGTTAGGACACTGGCATGGACTGGCACAGGCTGGCAGGGAGGCATGGAGGCACCTGCCATTATGGCAGGTAGCTTGGCAGGCACATTCACGGGCGTCGAGTTGGCCGACTCACCATGAGGAGACATGGTGCGTACAGTGAGCTCGAGCGCTACTTGAAGCATTTCAATCTGAGAAGGACCGATTAGAGCAATGCCCGCTGTGGGCGAGGACACCTCCAAGACCTAGAAGGAGAAAAATATTGTCTAAAATTCATGAAAAAATACCTTCCCTGTTAAGCATATTATAGCATAAACATAGGTATCTAAATAATTCATCCATCCATCATTCCATTATTTCTCATGCGTCCATCCATCCAACTATATATCATCCCTTTATATATTTATACTTCCACAGTATATAATTTCCTCTATACATCCAAAATGATCTATTTTTTTATCCAGCCACATATCTCTCTCTATACCAGGGGTCCTAAACCGATTTAGGTATCCCAGGAGCCCGTAGCT
>JAOUWY010000048.1:6689374-6700402 GCA_025728095.1 Prietella phreatophila | reverse complement strand
TGCATGTCTTTGGACTGGGGGAGGAAACCGGAGTACCTGGAGGAAACCCCCGCAGCACGGGGAGAACATGTAAACTCCGCACACATATGGCCCCGGTGGGAATCGAACCCCGGACCCTGGAGGTGTGAGACGAACGTGCTAACCACTAAGCCACCGTGCACCCGTTTTGATTTATTGAGTTTAAAAAAAAAAATAAAAAGCTTAATTTGCAAACTACATCAATTCAATGCAAAGATGATTGACAGGTACATTGCAATGCATGCAGGTGGACAAATAAAAGCTTCTACTTCTCTACAAAGTGGCCTACCTCTAATTTCTACACTGACCTCTGACATGGAAAGAATTAGAAAGCTTAGCCCTGTTTAATTATCCTAATTGCAGCTTACACAGTCTTGGTTAAACTGTGACTGGACTCAGAGGGAACAGTGGAAGTATGAAAGAGACAACGGTGATGTGAAACAGCATGTGAGTGTAGTTGTCCCAGATTTGGGATTACTATATGACATAACCTTATCACATGTAGACTGGAGGTGTGGGAAGACTTGATATTTGTGTCTGCATCAGAACGACGCCAACATTGCAGGAGATTTTTGCCTTCCAGACATTCACATGTAGAATAACATTTCGCTTTTTTTTTTTTTTTTTTTTTTTGCATCACCCTTAAACTTAATTTTAAACTGTTGAAAACCATTCATTTTAATTTTAGATTTACGAATATTAATAAGTTGTTGAATATGTTTTAATACCCATCAAACCACTATAAATCGTCCAGGAACATCTCTAGACTGTTCAAGTTTCCTCCTGTCATCCTTCAGCTAGTAAACCACTAATAAAATCTAGTATAATTAGTAGATTTAATAAATAAACCTAATAAATAATCAATTATAAATCAGTAGTTAAATCATCCCATTCAAAATTATTTTATTCATCACTAACATTAGCTAAGCTGGAGCATTAGCTAGATAGCTTAGCATCCAGGCTCTGTGATACCATAAAAGACTTTTTGTTTGCTCCTTAACCAAAAAGTACATTTTAGAGCACAAACTGAGCCCATATGTAACACCTCCTCAGTCCATTTTTATAAAGAACTCCTGAGAAAGTCTTCTGCCCAGTGTTAACAAATCTGACCCAAACACTGCATATATAATACAATCCGAATCAGATCCATCCAAGATGAAGGAACCGTTATTTTTTTCAATGGATTCAGGATCTTTTTAAACCCACGCTCAACATTTCTCTCACCAGAAACTCTATACGGTCCTTTTGTGTCTGTTCTTCCTGGTGGGTGGAGCTAGTGTCCTTCTCTGGGGTTACTTGTGCTCTAGACTCCTCCTTCTCCTCTCCATGGGTTTCCTCTCCCTTAACAAGGACTTCATCAACTACAGGCTGTGCGCTTTCACATACAACCTGGGAGGAATAAAAACAACTTTAGAAAAAAATTAAAATAGAGAAGCAACATTAGGTAGAATACAAGAACACAGACGTTTACTGGGATTAGAGTCATACTGGGAGTCTTTTGATGACCAACAGTGATGGGGGAAAGTAAAGGGACCTTCCCATGCTGAAACAATTCCAGTATTCATTTTAGCACATCATAAGAGCTATTCATTTCCTTATTAGCTTCAATTTGCTAGATTAGCACATACAAGGTAGTGGAAGCTTAGTCATTATAGGATACTACATAGAACCTTTTTAAAAAACACTAGCATACTAGATGGAACTATTATGTTTATTCCCAATTGAATTTGTACTAAATCATCTTCCACCTTATATAGTATCCTGTACTGTGCTGCAGAGGGAAAGTTGTGGAATGTAATTAATACGTGTCATGAGGACAATATTGGGGGAAAAATATCCATCCATACATCCACCCATCCATTTTCCATACCGCTTATCCTACACAGGGTCACAGGAAACCTGGAGCCAATCCCAGGGAACTCGGGGAACAAGGCGGGGGACACCCTAGATGTATTTGTTATACACAATATGGAAATCAGCCTACAACACATGTATTTGGACTGTGGGGGAAAACCGTAGTACCCACAGGAAACCCCTCGAACCACTGGGAGGAGATGCAAGCTCCACGCAAACAGGGGCGGAGGTGGGATTCAAACCCCCAACGTGTGAGGCAAATGTGCAAACCAATACATCACCGTACCCTCCCCTGAAAAATACATTAAATAATAGAATATAAAAAAATAGAATAAATGAAATAGTATTTTATTCCTCTTATTTGCTGACAATGATATTTTTTTATTTTTTTATTTATTACAGAACAACGTGTCATACTTAAAAGAAAATTAAATAAATCAGTTTATGGTTACAACCCATTTATCCCAAGCTGTGTCTTATGGCTAAACAGACAGAGCTGTAAACAGCCGTTCCAACACCGGCCTGTTTTTTTTTCTCTCTTGACATTAATAAGGCAATACAAAAAAAATGCTTGTTGTGTTACAAAGAAACCACAAAGCACGACAATGTTCTGAAGACCTTCCCATGGCATCAAACTTAACAGCTTTACTACTGAATTTTACAAGTGCTGAAACTGGAGACTCCTTCCACAAATGTTTCATCGTGTATCACCAATTATATATTTTAATTTATCAAGTAACATCACAATTTTTATCCATTTTATTAGTCTTAAAGTATGTGGACCATCACACCACACAAATCTGTGAATTAGCTGTTGCTATTAAAATGATTTAATTTGTTAATTTAATTTAAATTAACAACAACAAAAAAAATCAGTCACATGGAAAAAGTAAGTACACCTCTACATTTATCACCTTCAAATCCATATAATTAGAATCAGGTGTTCAAGATTGGGTGCTAGTGATTAGAACCTGCTTAGGGAGTGCAGGTGGAACCTGTCTTAATTACACCCCTCTCATATCTAGTGACTGGTTTTCCATTAATGAGGGGTGTAGTGTCGTCATGCCAATAGGTTGTGGGTGCCTATGAGACTGGCAAGGGATTTAAAAAGATCTCCAAATGATTTGAAATACATCATTCCACTGTAAGGAAAATCATCCCCAAGTGGTACAGATTTCAAACGACTGGCAGTTTGTCCAGCACTGGCCATCCCAGCAAATTCAGCCCAAGAGCAGAAAGTCTGACAGCATACACTCTCTAAATTTCAACACAGGAAGTGCTAATAAATCTCACAACTGTTGGTGTCAAAGTACATGCTTCTACTATCAGAAAGAGATTGCACAAATTTGACCTACATGGGAGGCGTGCCAGGAAAAAGCCTTTGATGTCTAAAAAGAACATTAGAGCAAGACTACATTCAAAGACCAGGCCTTTTGGAATAATCAAACGAATCAAAGATAAAGTTGTTCAGCGACAGTAACAGCAGACAGGTTTGGTCCTGACCAAAGACAGCTTTTCAGGAGAAGCACCTCATACCACCTGTGAAGCACAGTGGTGGAAATGTTATGGTTTGGGGTTGCTTTGTTGCCTCAGGGACTAGACAGTTTGCATTCATTGATTCAAATATGAATTCTGCATCGTATCAAAGAGTGCTTGAAGATAATGTGAGGTCATCTGTCCAAACGTTGAAGTTGAAGCAAAAGTGAACCTTTCAACAGGATAATAATCTAATAATAATAATAATAATAATAATAATATCAACTTCATTAGTAAGCACTGTTTCAAAGATGATTAACTGTAACTGTAATCATTGTCTTAACATTAAATTAATTAGCACTTTAGCAACTCAATTTTGAGCTGCTCTCTCTCTCTCTCTCTCTCTCTCTCTCTCTCTCTCTCTCTCTCTCTCTCTCTCTCTCTCGACGTAAGCATACACTCAAGGATGGTGCGTTAACCCATCATGGGATGGTTTGATAACAGAGAACCCAAATGCTTAAACCTTTAGCTCCAGCTCATGGTTCAGTCCAGTGCCTGTTCTGTTTAACAGCTAACACATATCTACCTTTATGCTAGGCTAATTGTACAGCCACGTCAGTAGCTGTTGCTAGCCAACATGTTGTACTGAGTAGTGCTAAGGCCGGTAGATCAGATGCAGTAGGCCTCGTTTGCCATAAGCACATTGAAGTAATCCCTGTACACTACTGAAATGGGTAACTGGATCACTTCTTTTAAAAGCACCTTAATGGATTGGCCCGAGTGCCGTTTCCCTTTTTAAATACATATCGATGTACTGATACTGAGTGCTACACATTTGCCTGTTGCACCAATGTGTCGATTCATGTCACCACTCTGTGTACAAATACCCCAGATATAACTAAGATCAAAATCTCTGTGGGTTACACAGCAGAGATTCAGACCATCGCTGCTGAATTCAATGTAATTTCCAGAAAAACAGACTTCCTGTACACACGCAAGCAACCTCGCAACCAAGTCCCTGTGTCTGTACTCAACATCATAAATGTACAGTATATGGCGTGGAAGGTAAATCCATATACAGAGGAGCTAAACAAGAAGGCTTAAGTTAGATTCACACTATTAGTGCATTATTCATGTTTGGGTGCATATTTGCAAAAAAAAACATGAACAGCATGCACAGAGCACATACACTGACCTAATGCTTACACCAACTACGCATAACACATGCAACTGACAATGCAAACCAGTCAAACACGCAATACACACATACCCTGTTTTCTGTGTGCTGAGAGTAAGTGCAAGGAGAGTTGGTCAAATCTTTAGTTTGGTCACTGGTTCGGAGTCCGAACCATCCAAAACCCTGTCACTGCTACCACTGTAACAGCCAGGGGATTACTGGACCATACCATTCCATTGTCACAGGGGATTAAAGTACATGCAACCTGGCCCCTTTCTACACAAGGCATGAGTGTGTGTATCTGTCACAGATGACCAGATTACCAGTGCTGTCATTCTCATCCAGGCTTTACAGCAACAGTAGGAAAAGTAAAGTAATGTCAGCAAATTGGTCAACACACATATTACATATGACTTTATACCAAACTCAACTTTAGTACAGTGTTTGCTGGATGTAAGGACAGACGTATGACAGTGAAAGCCTCAATTCAATTCAAGACCTTCTATTCCATCAGAGAAGGATATTTGTCAACTAAAATCTACATGTCTGTATCATCATGATGCATAATACAGGACAGAATCATCCTGCTTGCTTAGTTTGATCTCTATACGTCTCGTACTGTCTCGTTCCACTGGTAAGTTTTGGTTGGAAGGGATCAAATCTAGGGTTGAAATGGCAAATGAAAAATGATCCAATGGTTTAAAAAGGGTTTTTGAGAGTGTTTGGTTGCTGGCTGCAGGCCATCTTCCTATCAAGGGCTTTTAATTAATTGAATGAATTGCTTTATTAGGACCTGTCTGTGAATAACTTTCAAAGGGCAGTACTAAATGAAAAAAAAAGATGTTTAAACAAAAGAGAAACAATTATCTCTGATCATTGATCTTTGTTCAAAAATGTACACCCCGCTGGTTATTAATGTATCGTGTTGAATCTTGAGCATCACTGAACGTTTGCACTTTTTGAAATAGTTGTGTACGAGTTCCTCAGTTGTCCTCAGTGTGAAACGATGGATCTCGACATCATATAGCTGTTGGAAAGGGGTCAAATTGTTGTTCTTTTGCTGGAAAAGCAAAGAATGTGCAGGACCTGGAGGATTTTTCTGAAGAGCAGTGGGCAGTTTAACTGCTCAGGACAAACAAGGGACTCATGAACATTGATTGTCGTTGATCATCCAGATAATGACACACAGTATTAAGAATCAAGCGTGTGAAAACTTTTGAACTGGTTCATTTGTGTAAATTCAGTTATTATTGTGTCTTGTGGACTATATGTAAACATCTGTTATGTGAAATAACTTATTCAGGGCAGGACCAAATAAAGAACTAAATGCAATTTTAACTAACCTTGTTTTTTCTTATTTATTTATTTACAATTATTTAACCTTTTGCAGATTCTACAAGGCGTATATACACTTATGACCTCAACTATCCATTATCATTTCATTAGTAACAGCTCGTTCAGAGACACTTATACAAATATATACAAATAATCTAACCCTAATGCTAAATGGATAAAATACTGTGCTGTTATTTAACAGCATTTAACAGGAGATGTTTATTTAACAGTTTTTGGAAGGAGTCTCCATTGTCAGTGCTTTGTAACATGTGACAGGACATAGCTGTTATAACGTAAATGCTAACAGGAAGTAACTTGTTTCATGTCCCACAACATTACATGTAACTATACAGTGATTGCTATGAAATGTTGTTCTTTAGTTAATTGAAAAATGCAAATGCTGTGTAATAAGTGGAATAATATGTTTCGGAACATGCTGTTATTGGAAAATAATCAACTTTGGGGTAGTAACAGTAACTCCACTTCACGTTGGGCCACACCACACTACCCCGTCATTGAATATTTTCCTATAACCACACACCCTGTTGTGTTTTTTTTTCTTTCTTCATATTTTAGTAAATTGCAGTGCAGCTAGTTTCCAGACGCATAGCTTGTGGTTAACAAATGGCACCTAGTGAGCTTCTGGGAAAAAAAACAAACCTTAATGTATATGAGCATCGAAACTGTGGTAAGATCATGTCTGTAACAGTTATGCAGCAAGCTATGTGCATATCTTAATCCCTTTACTTTAGCCCACACACTCTTTATCTCAGTCTTTCTGTGGCTTAAGTTCAACAGTCAGCTCATTAGGCAGTGTAGCGGACGATGGCCTAGTCCATTATGTATGAGCAGCAAACATAATTTATATCAGTTTAAACACACACTAAGCTCTGCAAAAACCTTAGTAAACCTAAACACACACACTTTATGATTGTATTATGATCGTTAGACACTGCAGAAGCTGTACCAGAACAGCCTGTATACACATAAACACCCACTCATGAACACTGAGAACAAATGTGCTGTGTAAAAATCACTCTGTAAGCATCTGGCATTCATTGGCAGAGTAAAACTGCTTAGTAATGATCACATTCTGACCGTGCTGGAGCTGAACAGTGACCTAAACAGAAAATTCAGACAGAAATAAAACATTCAGAGAACTCAGTTAAGCTGCTTCAGAGCTTAGTAGTCACTCAGTGAGCTCAGTGAGAAGATGTAGACGTGACTGCCCCCTGTGGTCAGTATTGTTGGTACCATCTTCTTTTAAAAAGAAAGAACCCACCAACAACAACAACAAGAAAAAATAACGTAGATTGACTCTGCTATGTAATTAATTGCCCTGACCAACCCTGCTTTTTTGTTCTCCTCGGATTCTAGTTTTGTTTCTGATTTTCTTATGACTCAGATAAGTATTAGACATCTGTATCAGCTAGATTACATGACTGGCCACTATTAAACTGTTCTCAGGAATGCAGCGGATGAGTGTTCCCTTTGACCAAGAATTAAATCACAATTAGTTAAGTTTGAAAAATTAAAATGCCTAAAGTAGCAAATATTATTTATTTATTTAAATTTTTGGGAATGTCATAATATATATCGATAAGCGATAACATTAGAACCACCTGCCTAATTCTGCGTAGGACCCCCTTTTGATTCCAAAATAGAGCTGACCAGTGGAGGCATGGACTCCACAAGACCTCTAAAGGTGTGCTGTGGTGTCTGACACCAAGACATTAGCAGCAGATCCTGTATGGTGTGACGCTGGGCCTACATAGATCGGACTAGTTTGTCCAGTACATCCCACAGATGCTCGATCGGATTGAGATCTGGGGAATTTGTAGGTCAAGTCGACACCTTGAACTCTTTGTCATGTTCCTCAAATCATTCCTGAACAATTTTTTGCAGTGTGGTAGAACGCATTATCCTGCTGAAAGAGGCCACTGTGATTAGGGAATATCGTTGCCACGAAGGGGTGTTCTTGGTCTGAAACAATGTTTAGGAATGCGTGTCAAAGTAACATCCACATGAATGCCAGGACCGAAGGTTTCCCAGCAGAACACTGCCCAGAGCATCACACTTCCTCCACCAGCTTCCCTTCTTTCCATAGTGCATTCTGGTGCCACCTCTACCCCATAATTTTGCCCTTGTCAAAATCGCTCAGATCCTTACACGAGCCCATTTTTCCTGCTTCCAACACATCAACTTCGAGAACTGACTGTTTACTTGCTGCCTAATTTATCCCACCCCTTGACAGGTGCATAACTAATGAGATAATCAGTGTTATTCTCTTCACCCATCAGTGGTTTTAATATCGTGGCTGATCGGTGTATGTAGTCATCTTTGTATAGATTGCTTCACACTGTGTAATAGATCAGTATCCTTGATTGGATTATAAAATCACAAGCCAAATTTAAAACGAAATACACTAAAACATGCAATCTCAGTAGCTTAATACATCATCGTTACAATTTTCCAAGACTTCACTAATATTTCCAGTACATTACATCCATTTGATCATGTTTTTCCAGTAGCCTTCCATGACTGAAAAAACTCGCCTTGATTCCACAAGTTTCTCTGTTGTGACCTGTATATCTGGATGAATGAATGACAGGGGGATCTCTCCAACACAAAACGGAAGCAGATTAATATCTTACCCAGTTCAAGTTTTAGAAAGCTACATTACACCAGTGGCCACTTGCAGCACAAAGTGATGAGAGTACTGTATAATGTTGTGCAAATTCGTAAGTAGGAACACATAGCCTAACACAAAGGTCTACTTAGAACTAAAACTGTGCCATGAAGAGCCACACGGGGGAGCTGTAAAGTAAGAAACCGCTCTTACGGGTGCCTCTTTCTCGGCTCCTCTGGCTGAGCTCTGGTCCTGAGCCGAGCTGACCGAGAGCTGCCTCTGCAGACGCAGCACCTCCTTCTGAGACTCCTTTAGCAACCGCTCAAACTCCCCCGCTCCTGCTGGATCAGGAACACCCTGCTGAGAGAAGGAGAGAGAGACAGACACAGACAGAGATAGACAGACAGACAGACAAATAGACAGACAAACAGACAGACAGACAGACAGACAGATAGATAGACAGACAGACAGATAGATAGATAGATAGATAGATAGATATATACTGAAAATCAGTGCATCAAGTAATACTGAAGTCAGCGTGACTCAGCAGTACGGAGCCATTCAATTTAAGTCAGAAAGTGAGATCATTTCACTAGAACTTTCACAAAACACTGAATAAGAGCCTGTGTTTGTGATTTCCAGACAAAAGATTCTACATTATATGAATAGACTTAAGCTTGATTAAGGTGTCCTTAGATTGAAACTTATATATTGTATCTATTGGCACAATTTATATTTTTCAATCCTATCCTCTGTAAAGGTTCTGCTTTAATCTGTGAGTCAGGAAAAGACTAGGCAATTCATGTTCACGTTTCATTTTCCCTCTGAAACACGTCAGCAGTTATCTTTCCATCGTCCTGTGAGAAATGCTGAGTCATGCAGTCCGCACATTGAACGTTAAGGACTTTCGTACAAAATGAACAGGATAAAGTGGGGGTTTTGCTACTGATTTAAAAGATAATCGCTCACACTGTACTTAAGCCTTTCAAGTCTTATTATTCAGTTATCCGTCTTAAAGCGCACTATTCAGTAACTATAGGCTGAAAATAACAGGAAAGGTATGTAAGAAGTGATCGCAAATGGTTTGAAACCTTTACTGCCAGCATTTTGTATTCAGTAATGTATCTTTGAAGCTGAATATATTGTATAGCTGTGTATATTAGTGTATGTGTAATGGCAACAATTTCCACCAGGGGCAAACCAAGACAAAGTCAAAACAGGTCATAGAATAAAAGTTCATTAATTAGGCATTACTGCTGAAAGTTTCAAATATAAAGCTCTAGACCGTCTAACAAGACAATTACACTATAGTCTGCTTATAAATATTTACATTCACTATTTAAAAAAATTCAATTCTTTAGTTACCATGAAAAAAACAGCTTAATTTCCATAAAGGAAGAAGGTTGTATGAATGAATTATTTACTTGGCGTACTTTGTTCTGTCCTATTTTGGCCTCTAGCTGTCGGCACTCATGCTGCAGTGCGGCGATCTCCTTGTCTTTGGAGAGGAGTGTGTCTGCGTGCTGAGCTAGGTCTCGTGCCCGCTGCCTCGCAAACGCTCTTTTATATTGCTCTACTGCACCGGGTTTTATAGGGATGGGGGCATTCACCTGCACACACAAACAAAGACAGACAGAGAGACAGAAATGAACAAATAGGTCAGCCTCATGGTCATTTTATACTACGATAAGTCCCCACTGTCCTGTCAATCATGAAAACTTTATTCGACAAAATAGGTGCTACGAATACGAATAGACCGAGTTACACAAGTATGGTGAAGTATTTTTTATTTAATGAACTAGTATTTATAAGCATGAAAAAACAAATCCTTTTCGTGCCATTAAAGCATTGAATGTGTTAGGTCCAGCTTATCTCACTGAACTCATTAAGCAGTACAGCCCATCCTGAGCACTTGGCTCAGCTAGGGCTGGCCTAATGCTAGCCCAAAAGAACACTCACAAGTAGATGATGTCTTTATTATAATCTCCAAGGTTTCACCAGCAACCTGTCTTCTAATTCAATTTCCTCAATTTCTAATAGCACCTATATACATGCACACATGGCACACTAAGCTAAGGTTTCATTTTAACTTCCATGTGTTTTACCATTGAACAATCTGAAAGGTTTGCTATAATCAGAGCTGCTGTATATACTCTTTCACAGATAACAAAATCAGTCCTTCCAGGATTTCACGATCGCAGAAATGAATGCAAGAACTCTGCAATATTAGGAGGAGCTTGCGATTTTTCAAAATTACTGCAGAGCTTCTGCAGTTTTGGGCCAAGACGCATTATGTGACAGCATCACGGGCAGCTGTGTCTCAGGTGGTAGAGCAGGTTGTACACTAATCGTAGGGTTTGCGGTTCGATTCCCGGCCCACGTTCCGAAGTGTCCATGGGCAACACACTGAACCCCAAGTTTCTCCTGATGGCAAGTTAGCGCCTCGCATAGCAGCTGTGCTACATTGGGGTGTGTGTGTGTGTGTGTGTGTGTGTGTGTGTGTGTGTGTGTGTGTGTGTGTGTGTGTGTGTGTGTGTGT
>JAOUWY010000048.1:6545296-6564433 GCA_025728095.1 Prietella phreatophila | reverse complement strand
GTGTGTGTGTGTGTGTGTGTGTGTGTGTGTGTGTGTGTGTGTGAGTGAGAGAGAGAGAGAGAGAGAGAGAGAAAGACAAAGACCCACAGCGCAAGACTAAGAGAGTAGCTGAGGCACAGTATGGCTATAATCAGTAAGCAGGAGACGCTACTATAGCTGTTATAGAGTGTATAGACTTGTCTTGCTTGCCTGTGAGCTGCTCTGTTTACCCGTTTCATGAGATTCACTATGCTGAGACTGAGATAAGGGAAAACAGAGCTGTGGTATGCAGTGGAGAACAGATGGGGAAGCTTCTGGAATGTTCTGTACTGAATAAAGGCTTAGTGGCCGGATTTAGTCCCATATTAGGAAAACAACACACACCAAATAAACAAATGAAGATAAGACAGAGAAATAGTGCTATGTGTTATGTGCTATAACAACAGTAACTCCACCCCAGTTCTGATCTTACCCTTTGAACGCATAGAAATTCAAATATATTTGCAATAAGACCCTATAATTTGGTGGGTTTGTTTTTGTTTTTTTACAGATACCCTTGTTGCAACAAGCGTGCATATTCAGTTCAATTCTATTTTACCACACTGTTCAAAATAATTTATCTAACTACTACTATTATGTGAATGATGCATTCGTACAACTCACTTTGAATAGCACATGGTGCAAGCAAGACACGTTATGTCCCAAAATCAGTTTTCATTTGCTATATTCCTGTATTTCACTATATGTGATAAGAGCTGATGTACGAAGTATGCTCATATGCAAATGTGGACATACTCACACCTTTCTAGTAAATATGTTAGCACACTTAACACTAACTGCAAACGATAAGTGAAAATTGCAATGCATTTAAGCCAGGAGTTCCCCAAAGGCAAAATTCAATGTAATCAGTGGTAAGTAATTATTAAAATAAAACAGGGTGTGCTATTGTAGGAAAATAATCAGCAACAGGGTTGTGTAATGCAGCCTGATGCAAAGCAGAGTTGCTGTTATCACCTTGAAACGGACTATTTTCCAAGAACAACATGTGACGAAGTGTCTTATTTCTCTTATATTTCTTTTATATTCCTCTTATTCCTCGACATATCGAAGTTACCAAGAAACTGGAATGTCCTCTGACTTGACTGTTGATTCTGGCTTTCCCATGGCAGAAAACGTAATGACAGCTATAAATATGTCAGTAATATAAATTCACCATTTTACAGCTTTTTACAACCTCAAAAGTGAATATTTTGCTCCCATTTTTTTTCTTTTTTGCTGCATCATTCATGCCAGATGTATTTCAGAACTAAGTATGAATAGTAATATTCAAGCTAATAATAATATTCAGTGTTCAATTGAATATTAATGATGAGTACGTGGCCTTATCTAAAGGTTCTTAAAGCATACTAAACTCTGATAATAAATTATATTATGGCACTCCTTGTTTTCACACCCATTATGTTGTATACAAGGACAGTAGTGAGTTCCTATACTCACGTGTACTTCCTAGTGAAGGATCTGGAAATGACGCCATGCTCGTCCTTCCTCTCCTCGTGTTTTCCTGTAAAGATAAAGCAAATTTCATTTTTTTAGCCAAATCTTCGTGTGCTTTCACTTTTGCTCTTGGATACGAGAACAATGCTACAAGCAGTACATCTTTCCTGGATCATACCATTTCAGTGTGTTTTCATTCCTAAAAAGGTTTCACCTAACACTTACAGGCATCTTCGTCTACTTAATTTACATTCAGGACATACCGTACATAAAAGGTCTCAGCTTTTTACATGTCTACTAGTCTTCTAGGACTTTCTTCATTGAAACAAGCTGGTGTTCCTGTGCTGTGGCAACATGCCTGCCTGTTTTGACAGCGACTCCAATAATAGAAGGAAGGCATAAGCTCCACAGTAGTCCTGATTAGGCCTGAATGCTACTTCAGCTTTAGTACAAAAGCAAGCATTAGCGACCGCTGGCATGAATACAGTATATCAGACTCTTTATGATGTTTAATCATAATATCTTGTCATAAAAGCCATGAATTAATCAGCATCTGTAGTTAAATACCATACATTTCCAGAAGTGTGTATCAGTTACTGGAATGTGGCAACATCACTGTAACTAATAAAATAAAGTTTAATCATGTGATATAAAATTGCTTATATATAGAGTTAACTCCCAGTATGTCTTAAAACAATGCGGTTGGGAATTTCTTCACTCCTTCCTTTCTCGTGAAATCAATTATAATCGCTATAGGCTTTTGAAAATAAAACTGTTCCTGTGCTCTACAAGTAAGGCATGCTGTAAACAATGAGCAATGAGAGGAAAGTCTAACCACTTCCATGACCTCAGAGTGTTTGAGCTCAGATTATCCTACAGTGGTGCGAGTCCTGCTCTGGGCTGTGTTCCAAACAGCTCTCCCAAAGGCTACATTTGGGCGGATCACATCCTGAAGCACTAAGTCTGTTGTGTTAACTCTTAACTGCTCTCTAGTTCGTCCGATAATGAAGGACACAGAGAGTGAGAAATGTCTACTTTCAACAATATTTTTATTGACACACAATGGATCCCATAATCCCAGTGAATGTAGTTATAGCACAATGGGAGCAGATTTATGACTTTAGTTATAATTCTATCTTTACCTGATTGAGCTATACCAAATCCAGTTTACTTCCCAAAGCCTGCCAATAATATGCTGATTGATACCTGAGCTATATAAATGCAAATTGATAAAACTGAAAAACACTTAATCTAAAGATGTTTCAGCTTGTTATTTGTCCACAGATCAATTCCTTCTCTTGTCCGATTGTTTCAATCAGAATGTAAATTATCATCTGGCCTGCAAGGAAACTTTAACAAGGGCTGTCTTCTTTAATTCATCCTGAATTTAAAAAATAATAATATGTGTCTCTTATTAATTGACACTTTGAGTTTTATAAACAATATAAACTATCCCTTGTATGTGTCACTAAACATCTTCATCTGGTGGTGGACAACAAAATGTGTGCAGCGAAATGGAAAAACAACTCATCAGCCAAAAGCTAATAATATGTTTGGATGACATTTTAACAAAGTCCTACATGATCCAGCAAAATGGAATTTAAAATTTTTAAAATCTCAGCAGTGATCTCATCTAAATGGAAAAAAGCAATCTCTCAGTTCAGTCATGCAATTTTTCATGTTTGTTTGACAGATTGATAAAATGACACTCAACCTTACCAGTGATCTCCACCACACCATCCTTGGTCTTCACTGTGAGTTCCTCAGGAGCAAAATGGTTGACGTCCAAGCTTACCTTCCAGCCATCCTGTGTCTGTTTGATCTCAGACAACCCGGTGCTGAGTTGGCGTGACAAGGCACGGGCGTAGGCTGCTGGATGAGGCACTATCGGAGTGGGAGTGGGCATGGTAAATGGTGGCACCTGAGCACTGTGCATCAGGGAGGCCATATCAGCACCAATGGAAGGGCGCATATACCCAGGCCAGTGGCTGCTGGGAAAGACATGCATCTCCTCTGGTAATGCTGGCATCCCAAATGCCTGGTCAAAGATCCTGCTGCCCTGGTACCAGTCATGGAATGGGTCCCAGGATGGATTGCGGAGGAAAGTGAAAGGGATGCGCCTCTCAGTCATGGCTGAAGAATAAGTTGGACTTCTCTCGCTGGATGTTTGAAGCTTTTTATCAGAAACCTTTTCTAGAAGGTGCTGTCTGTTTAGAGACTGCAGGCTTTTATAATAAGCTGGTTACTGCCCACCCTCGTCGGCACGCCCCATTTCTTTCTCACACTCTCTAAAACTTTCTCGCACCGGCCATGTCCCCCACCCCCGACCCAAATAATTATAGAACTGACTAGAAGGTCTATTCACGGCAGACGTAGCAGGAGAATGGAATCTGAAGCAAAGCCTGTCTGCTGTACAGCTGACTACGGATCTGTTTAACCTTTTCATGAGTGTAATGACATACACTCACACACACATAAGCCCTCCTCCCCTGCATTACAGAGTCATACAAGAATCTATGAAAATAACGCAGGAATCCATGAGGATTTTTTCTAAAAAAGAGTAGCACCTGACAGTGTCAGATAGAAAGACAGGTGGATGCACAGACAGCTGAAGAAAACACACATAAAACGAAGTCTAAACACAACAATGATCCCACAAGCAGACAGTGTTAAAAACTCATAAATACCCACATTTCTGGTGAACTCGGTATGACATTAAAACATTTTTGAAAATTATATTCTTAGAGGCCTTAAAAAGGTTTTATAAAGCTGTTTTTTTCCATAAGAAACTTTTATGCATCAATAATTTGTCAGTAAATCAATATTTGCAAAGAATGTATTAAATGTAGTGAGTTTTAAAAGACCTTTTTAATACCACTTTATATGAAAATTAAAAACACATTTGCAGTAGTGACATATTTTGTTACATTTATGTTGACATTTGTTTGTGAAGGTTAAAATTTTTATTTAACAGCTCAGTGTTGAGTTTACAATTTCAAATCTTTTTGAATTTATTTATTTTTCAAATGTATTTACTTTAAGATTTAGCAGCCCACATGGCTGGAACTTTCCCCAGCAGCATGCTGTTAAAAACACTCTCCAGCTCTGAGGACATCAGCACTTGCCCCTTTAGAGCCCTCCGGATATTGACCAGTCTGCTGCAAACCGTCAGCCTGTTAAAGAGGATGATCTCCAGCAGCAGTACGGCGTTCATGGACTCCTCGTACATGACTGGATACTTAGACATCACCTTCTCAGTGTTGAAATCTGGTGGCAACTTTGACATGATGTCCTCTGCCAACTCATCCACCACTTCCTGAGGCAATTTCGCTCCACCCCCTGTTTGCCTGGGCAGGGTGAGTAACACTCCATTTAAAAGCTGATTGGTCTCCTGGTTGTCCTTGGTGATGTCAGCATTTCTGTGCAGACCAAAGACCCAGGCTCGGCTGTGATTGGCAGGCTGCGGATGTAGTCGACATAACTCTGGTAGGGTCCATGAAAAAGCAGCTTCCTTTACTGTGAGGTTTGGTGGAGCTGTCAAAGAGGGTGGGGTCACACAGTGGGTCAGTGCAGTAGGAGCGCAGCAGATTGACTCTTAAACCTTTAGGAGGCTCGTTAGTCATCTTCACTCCGTTCTGCAGGATACTGACTGGAAACTTCTCAGATGGGTACCTGGTCAACCACAGCCTAAGATCAAGGTGTGTTTTCGCAGGCGTGATCAGCTCCATTTGATCATCTTCTCCAACATTAGTATCCAATGCTAGATGACAGTTTTATAGGACAACCCACGTTCCATTGCTAAGAGCAATTTCAACATCACTGTGGTGGTTGGAGTAACTGTAGCTTTTTGTAAGGTCAAAAGTTGGTGGTTAGATGTAGGTTCATCCTATATGCCCACCAGCGTGTTCCACTTGCCTGGGAAGCAGTCCTCGTGTCCTTCTCAAAGAGCGAGCAGCACACATTGTTGTAGATGCTGACTGTGAAGTGCTCAAGGATGCTAGCAATTCGAGTACATACGTTTTTGCAATGGAATGAAGAGAGAGAAAGATAAACCATGTGAGCCAATGTACATATACTGGTACATTGGCTCAATGTTGGAAAGCTTAGAGATGCAGAAGAACAGGATGGGTGAATGCTAGGCCATGAGGTGATATCCCATCCTTGTCCAGTGAATCTCCTGTTCCGTTTTACTCACAATTTCTGCATCTCCAAGATCTCCTCAGACAGTATCTTAGAGGATGGCAACACCTTGATAGACATCTCATCTTCCAGGATGTTGCCTTGGAATGAGGAGAGAACTTCCAGTATCTTGTCCTCTATCTCTTTAAGCTGCTTGCTGTTGGCTGCTCTCTTGAGAATGAGTTGGTTTTCTTTTCCTCCAGTTCTGGTTTCTCTTTAGCAGCGACAAGTCGAGCGATGTCGAGAAGCTGGTCTTGCAGCCCGAGAGGTGTGATCATAAAATTAAGCAAACACACCTTCACAGCCACTTCAGGCAGGTAGTGTGGGTTCCTCAACCCAGTGGTTATGTAGAACTGGAAGTCTTGAGAATATTCAGTGATGTTCTCACCCAACTTCAGGTATTCTACACCTTGCTGCTTGAATGTCTGCTTCAGGAAAACAGTCTCTAGAATAGCATCCAGCTCCTCACCCACATTCTCCAGGAGGACAGGGGTTGCAAACTGGATGGTATTTTCTAAGGTTTACACATAGCTGCTATCAGAGAGCTTGATGATGGTCAGTTTGTTGGCCTTCTCCATGTTCTTGATCCACTTGTTGGTCTCTCCATGATCATCATGAGAGGCCAGCGGTGTGAATTTGACATAATGATGCCATTGTCTGTGGAGAAAGAGTCCATGGGTAACCAAGCGATCCACCATGCCTGGATCAAGACTTGATTGTGAGGATGTTGCCAAGTGTGAAGTCTTCAGAACATGGTACTTTCCTTTTCATGCAAATCTTATGGTATTCGTGCTAGCATTTCCCCCAGTAATACACTGTGAAAGCCGCCAGGTATGACACTGTGGCTTAAGAAAGAAGCACGTCCCCGTCAGGTTAGTGTATTTGATTCTCAAGAGTTGTGCTGCTTCTGTCCTATCTTTTTCTCCTCCCAGTCCACCAATCAGCTTCTCAGCTAACAACAGTTTCTGTGAGCACAGCTCGACGTTATCTTCCAGGTCAATTTTCTTCTGCATAATTGCAGCAAACGTGTCATTCAGAGAGCACAGACAGCCCTGCACAGCTTTCAACTCGCCATGCGTCACTGCAAGAGTCTTCATTTGAACTGCCAGCTCTTCCACTGCCTTGCAGAGCCTCTCTTTCTTTGCAGAGCTTTTCTCACTTTGGCAACACGTTCGTACACCTCCATGGCCCAGACCCAAGAGGGCAAACCCTCACAGGCAGATGAGATGTTTTTGATCAGCACAGGTTGAAAATCAGGATTGCCAATAAACTTCTTACAGATCTTCTTGATGTTGGCAGCAGGGATGTTGTCTTTGTCAAAGGCTTTCCAGGTGTTACGCTCCTGTGGGCAGATGGCACTGTGGCGCGGCTTCTGAGTGCGTGTGTGCAGATGACTGAACTGTTGTGGATTGACACGCCTTTTGGTTTTGTTCTCTTCCTGTTCTGGTATTTTTTTTGTGTTCAAGGGTGTGCTTTTAATTTGCCCCAGCTGTCTGTGGTTCAGCTTGATTATGTTGGTTATTTAAACCCCTCGTGTTGCTGTGCACTTCGCGCAATATTATCCATATGATTTGAATGTAATGGTGAATCCATTACACATGCTCTCGTGCCATGCCTAGACTTTAGTCTTATGTTTAACCTAGTTAATCTTGTTCGGTATAGACCACGCCCCCTGTGTTTTGTCTGCTTGTCTATAATTAAAGACATTGATCTGCACCTGCTTCTGCAACACCTCCTGTTTCGTAACATCAGGAACTTTAAGCCTCCCAGCAGCTTCTTGGATAGACCCTAATAATCCTCGATCATCTTACCAGAACCTCGAGGATCAGGTTTCCTCTCAGGTTGAGGCTCTGCATTACACATATGGACTCCACAAGTTTAACAAGACCAGGAGGGTTCTGCATGGACTTTACCAATGTGATGTCAGCAGGTTTCAGCGTGGTGAGAGCCAAAAGAGCTGCTTCCAGTGCTGGCATTGCTTGTGCAAGGTCTCCTTCATACTCATCCTTAATGGATTTTGCAGCTGCTGCAGTCTCATTAGCTACTTTCTCGTCAGCGGCGACGAGCTCTTTTTTTGCATAAACCTTTATTGTCTCCTTCTCGATCTTCACCATTATCTCATCTGTCTCAGCTGAGGTTTGGATCAGCTCAGGAGGAAGAGCAGTCAGCTCCTGCTGCTTCACTGGCACCTGTGAGGTGCCAAGTCGAGTTTTTCCTGAACATGTACCTCATTGCTCTTGGCCTTCAGAAGTGTCTTAAAAGTGAAGATCAGCTCTAGATAGGAGGGGGGAGTAACATAATTATGCCTACTCAGCTGTGAGTAATACTGCTCCGAAAGCTTCGGCATACTCTACTGAAATGTCTTACACATCTCCACCTCCTCTCTCCTGATGTGATTCTCCAGCTCCACCTCTTCCAGGAATTTGTTAGTGACCATCTCAAGTGCATCTGTACGCCACGCCTAGAACCAGTGAATCAAGTAGCAGTCAATCAGAGATGGAAATATGTGTAGATGGTTCTGAAATGCATCACCGATCAGGCTCACAACCAGGATAATATGCAGGTTCTCTTTGACCCTGTCGATGAAGAAGTTGTACATAGAGAGTGGTGTGGCGTCGATTTTTCTCCCCTCGTTCTTGGAAATGCTCTGCATCTTCTCGACGATTTTAGCACACTCATCCAGTGTGAACATATTGAGCATGTCTCCGGTGTTTAGAAGCATGTTCACATCCTCCACAAACATCTCAACCTTCATCTTATTTGTTTTTATATATTTTGTTCTTTAATATATTTTGAAAATGGAAAATGTATTTTAATATGTAGCTATTTATTTCTTAATAGTTAGCTATTTATGTTTACATATAGATAGTTATTTATTTTGAGTAGTTATTCGTTTGCAATTAAAATAGTTTATTTGCTATTCTTCAGTCACTTTCGATTATATTTACATTTCATCATACCGACATGACTCTCTGCTAGCAAATTACTAATTAAAGTAACTCTGTGTTTACACAGTTACTTTACACTAGCAAGTAACATCTACCCTATATTACCTCAAGTTTGTCTCTTGTGTTTATCTCACTCTTTGTTGTTGTTTGTGGGGGTGGCCTGTTTTGTTTCTGATAAATAATAGTAGCTGGATTGTTTAGCCTACTTTTTAGTATCATTTGTGCATATCACTGTTACTTTGTTTGCTTCTGTGAAGACAGTGAAGGAGTCACCTAAAAAGTCTAAAAACCGAGGACAATTCAAATTTAAGGAAATTTAGGAAAAACGCTTTACATTAAGATCTTTCATTTGTGTAACTAATTTAATTAAAATTACAGTCAAACTGGTTACATTTTTAGAAATTCAAAATTAGTGCCTCAAGTAGTACCGATGAGAGCTGAACACTAGTTACTTTCAGAAATAACCAGTAAAAACAAACAAAAATCATTTATTCGGTAGTACTGAAGAAAACACAATGTGTTTCTAAATTTAAGAAGCAAATTGAATATAATCTACAATGTATAGGCCATGCTGTCAGGTTGAAAGTAGAAGTCATACAGAAGTACTTTTAAACGGTGATGAGCCTGAAGGCTCTCGAATATTCTGGAAACTACTCAAATGTCATACCCATGAGAGAAACCAAAATAACACTCACAATGTACACGAGCACACCCTGTGGTCTAATGCGAAAACTGCACTATGATGGACTTTTCAGCTGTAATTTTTTTTACCCCAATTGTTCCTATTTAGTCACACCCTCATTGCACACCCCCATGACACTACCTCTGTGGGAAAAAATGTGAAAATCATTTTATTCTTAGGAACTACTGAAAAATTACAGTCTTTATAATTTACTGTGTATACCAGCATGTGTATTAGTGAATATATAAAGGAATAAAACATGATGGGGTGTGCTATAGGACAATAATCAATGACAGGCTGACATGACGCTGCCCAATGTGAAACGGAGTTACTCTTAACATCCCACAAACTGATTCTTTTCCAATAACAGCAGAAATGTTTTCTTCATCTTATACCACTGCAATTTGCCAATGCTACCAATTCAATTAAAGACTGATGTCATGCTTGTATCCATTTAAAGGTACGTTTAATGTTTTGGAACAAAACAATCCACCAACTTCCAACACACATGAGCGCACAGGCAATAGTCTCGATACAATACTAAAAACACTTTTCTGTTGCATCACAGTATTGAATATTCAGTAGCACTGTGGTGTAAATAAACATATCAACTTGCATTCATCTTCACCAACAAATTCACATACTGGAGACATTACAGTATATTCAAGAGAACAATTTGGACTCAGAGTTATGTAGGTTTACATACATTTTGTCTTCTGGGAAACATGTAAATATCTTATGTCACTTCTGAAGGCCGGTACTAAATGAAAAAAAAATCTTTAAACAAAATAATAATTTACACCAATCATCCTGTTCAAGAGTGTATACCCCCCTGGATCTTAATGTATCGTGTTTCATCTTGAGCATTTTTAGTAATAGTCGTGTACGAGTCCCTCAGTCATCCTCAGTGTGAAAAGATGGATCTTGACATCATATAGTCACTGTTGGAAAGGAATCAAATATGCAGAAGATGCTGGAAAAGTAACGAATGTGCAGGGCCTGGAGGATTTTTCTGAAGAACAGTGGACAGTTTTACTGCTTGGGACAAACAAGGGACTCATCAACAACTCTCACAAAACATTAAAAATAAAAAATCATTGATCAATCAGGTAACAACACAGTATTAAGAACCAAGCCTATGTAAAGTTTTGAAATGGTTTATTTGTGTAAATATAGTAATTATTGTGTCTTGTGGACTACATGCGTACATCTGTTATGTGAAATAGATTATTCAAGGCAGAACTAAATACAAAAGAAATGCAATTTTTATGATCACTATGGTGTTTAAAAAGGCATTAATATTTAGCAGATTCTTTGAAGAGTATGTAAACTTATGACCTCAACGGTACAATAAATGTAATTCCAACAGATGTGCTATCAACCAACCCATTAACAGACCCATTAAAATTTGTATTGTACCAAATCTGGTAGTTGAATCAGTATTTACTTACTTTATTCAATAGTCTGATGCTTATTTTATGGTGCAAACAGGAAGTAAATAGTCATGAAACTCTATTTATAACCACTATGAAATGGCTCATAGGTTTTCAATAACAAATAGAACAACTCATTTAGAGCTTTACAAAGTTACAACAAGATATCAGTTACAACTGTAAGAGGAAAAACAGACCACGGTTCAGGTTTCCACTGGAATATACTTTATTTTCTGTAGAATAATAACTAATACACTACATCTACTGACTTCTAGGCAGTCCCATGATAAGCGCTGTATTATCTTGTTACTGAAGGAGGATACTGATCCACATGGATGAAGGATGACTCCAAGAACACTGACAAAGATGTGAGCAAGAGAGGAGAGGAAGACCGTGATCATGTTTCCCTGATTGCATCATCAACTCATTTGTCAAGTTCAGTAAAAGACATACAGGGATAGAAATATGAGAATATTGGATTTATGGGGAATTTGAATTGAGACTTCATCAATCAAAGGTTTGAGAGGCAGAAATTGTCCTTAGATCAGCTCTTTAGCCAATAAATGTTTGAGAAAGATTCCTGGATTAGCGTACGTGGAAAAATATTTAGGGGGAAAAAATAAGGATCTCATCGTTAGTGAAAATCTACAACAACTTTGTAGTAGTAATGCTTAGGGTTAAAACAGAAAAATCAGATTTCAATTGAAATCAGTTTTGCGTTAGTGAAATAACTATAATTTCTTTCTTAATTAATTTCTAGATGCAGGAATTCTTCATTAATGTTTCCGAATGAATAAATAAGCATTGGATAAATACATAATAAATATATAATAAATAATGAATAAATAAGAACAAGTAGGTAAATAAATAAAACATAGTTAAATACATACAGTATGATCAAAAAATACGTGTGTGCATGTGTTTGTTTGCAGCCTGGTTTCAAGGACAGGTACTGACAACAGCAATGATTATAATAATAACTGTACAGAACTAATGCGCTAAATTATTCAAAGCTCTAAATAGCGATACATCCATGTATGCAATACCCACAGCCAAAGAAAGTGGGATAGTGACCGAAATCATACACTTCTTGAAGGTCTCTGCATACAGGTATATCTGATATGCATCTGTCAAGGAGACCCAAGAATAAAGGAGGAGTAGAAGAGAAATTTACAGCCGTGTGTGTGTGTGTGTGTGTGTGTGTGTGTGTGTGTGGGCTGTATGAAAGTCTCCTCTGCTGCATCATGCTAACGTTTCCACACACAAAGCCTTATGTTGTATAGGTTTGGATATACAGTGCATAGTTTACAGCCAGAGCTTGCAGTTTACACCGGCACACGTCAACATCCCGGTGTACGTACTGTATAATACATCTTATAGAAAAGCACACAGTTCTGTTTTCCACTAGCAAAACATGAGATAAATATCATTAAGATCATTAATACAGTCTGTGTTTGTTCTCACGTTTGTTTGTTTGTTCATGTGTGTCAGTCTTTGGAACTGGGTGGAGAAGAATATTACAGAGTGTGTTCAGTGTCCATCGAGTCGCCTTTGACTCCTGTTGGATTACATTCATCCCAGTTGGGTGCTTCTTCTTCCTTCTGTGCACGTCTTGTCTCTCCCGTCTAACGTCCCTTCTTTTGATTATTTTTGCAACTTGGAAGAATTTCAGTCCATAAAAGTGCTTTAATTCGTTTTGTTCTCCTGGCTTTTTGGTGTCCGTATACGATCCTGTTTAGTTTGTAACATCATATCATACACAGATATTTGATAGGTTCCTTTGCTCTTGTTTTTTTAGGGGCTTTGCAAAATTGTGTGTGTTTTAATTTTCTCCACTTTATTTTGGATTACATGTATTACCTGAATCTGTGTCACATACCAGTAATCATCATCTAATCTGATGTGCTGGAATTTCTGGGGTTTAAGGATCTTTAGATTTTTTTTTCACCTTTTCTTAAAGAAGGTATAAGAAATCTTCCATAATGTCTTCACAGCCATCTTGGCTATGGTAATACCTTTTTAGTTATAATAATTACTTATTTACCACAGATACGAGGAAAGGTAGTCTGAGTGTGTTGAATTGTTAATTTCTTTGATTTTTCCGTCCATCCTTTAATCTATCTGTTCCTGTAGCCATCACTGGTCAGAAGGCAGGGCTCTCATAGCTGCTGTGACTGTAGTAGCTGTGTGTCTGACTGGGGCTTCGTGACTGACTGCTGCTCCTGCTCCTGCCCCTGCTCCTAGCCCGACTTTTACTCGTGCTTTTGCTCCGATTTCTGCTCCTGCTCCGGCTGTAGCTGCTGTAGCTGTCGTAGCTTCGGCTCCGGCTTCGGCTGGAGCTATTATAGCTGCTCAGAGAGCTGGAGGAAGACGGGCTAGGCCTGTAGTACGGTATCGGCCTCTTGCGTGCACTACAGAGAGAGAGCAACATAAGATAAGTGTTAGATACTATATATATTGTCAGTCCCACATTGTAGTAAATGTCTCTAATACCATAGGCATGAACTATATATGCAACTATAATGTAACAACTTTTCTCAGAAAAGCTGGTTAGAGGATACGACCATGACCCTGTCACCCGTTCGCAGGTTTTCTTTCCTTGGACATCTTTTGGTATGTACTAACCACTGCATACCACCCACAAGACCTGCTGTTTTGGAGATTCTCTGACCCAGTTATCTAGCCATCACAATCTAGCCTTTGTCAAAGTCACTCAGATCCTTACACTTACCCATTTTTCCTGCTTCCAACACAACAACTTCGAGAACTGATTGTTCGCTTGCCGCCTAATCTATCCCAACACTTGACAGGTGTCAACGTAACGAGCTAATCAACGTTCACGTCACCTGTTTTAACATTATGGCTGATCAGAGTATACACCTCTGACTGTTCCAAAGAACTGACATTGGAGGTTCCTTTGAAAAACGGTAAATAATGCTATCAAACTATTTTAATCCCTCTGCAACAAGGCATATAGCCATAGTAATTATATTATAGCTGCATGTATAGTTTATGTCACTACACAAACATTAGAGACAATATTATTCAAAATACATTTTCATATGTACTTTATTTGTGAAAGAATCTGAGATAATGGTTTTAGATGATGCTGTCAGAGGGAGCCAGAATGCTGTGATTAGAATAAAAAGATTGAGTGGCTGCGTGTGTTAATCAGGGTTAATGCATTCGCCCCCTAGATGGCACTAGTTATTCAAAGAGACAGAAAGAGATGCATAATTTGTTAATACTGTACACTCACACACGTAACCATATCCACACACACACATACACACTGTAGGTCACCTTGAAGCACCCACACTGCTTGTGTTGCTGCCAAGCAAAGAGCTGTTAGCTGGTACAGATACAGAAATATTAAATCTTTAATTGAAGTGAGTGGGAAACAGACAGGGTTTATCAAGAGGTTTTGACAGAATGGTAATCCTTCAAGCTTACCATACATATACTAATTGAAGGTTTTTAAACACATTTCTACAGACTCATAGTAGATTTGTGTTACTTTATATTTTGGTCAATTTTAGTTTGATCTGAGCTTGTAGATTTAAATTTCAAAACCTCTTAACTTCACCTTCATCAGTTAAGCATGTTGTTACGTTAGTATTCATCAGATGCCAGTAACCACTGTAGTAGCTTAGATTAGAGAGAGAGAGAGACAGGGTTGGGATGTTGGTTTTTGTACTGTAATGACATTGTCTGTGTGCCTCTGCTTCACCAAACAGGTTCACAAGGAGACGAGGCCTAGGAGAGTCCTGCTGCTCGGCAACAGTTACCACAGTAACCCTGCCTCCACGTTCCGATGCCCGAGGTCTTCTGAACACCTTTGTACAGGAGTGAAAGTGTGAGCTCGCCTGATTCAGCTGTGCTGATCCAGGAACACAGGCAACCAATCTCAGCATGAACATATTGCAGGTGTGTACGTGCTGTTTTACCAGGGACAGGTTGTACACCTTGATGAAAGACTGAGCAAAAAGCATTGAAATTATTTGAACTTGGGTAAATTAATTTCATGACAGTATGGAAACCACAACAGATGTTTTGTTTTGTTTTGTTTTTCGATATGTATTTTTTTACTATATGACCGGAAAGCCGGCAGTAAACAGAGTGCCCACTAGATGTCACTATATGTGCACATGATAATACAATCACAATATTTTCCATTAGGAAATTCGTACCAGCAGCTGTTGTCTTAACATCTTGTTAGGGAAAAGAATATGGATTATAGAAACCCCTTTGTAGGTCACCCTTTTGGAGGATTTTATTCTGCCTTTGATCAGTTTAAATCCAGACTAACAATTATATGCTGCCATCCAACAATCCTAGGCTGAAGAAAATAAAATTATTTATACTAAAGAATAATTTGTTCAATGTGATTTCATTTCCAAGAAAGTACTAAAATGGCCTAGAAAACCCTCTACACCTAATTCCAGGATCTATATACACAGATTTGCTATTTGCTCCCACATTCTCCTGCCATATCTAACAGCTAGCTAGTCATCTGCTAGTAAACTAGCTCATATTTGTCAAAGGTTGACACAAGTAGGAACTCAGTATTAAAGTCTTGATATTTTGTCTTAATATGTTCTCGTAGTGTATATCAATCAAAACAATCAAATCGCTTTTGTTAATCACCAACCTAAGTTAAATTAGCTACCTAGCTAGGTTAACATGCAGGTTCTGCAGCAGTACTGAGAACATCTGAGAAACTGAGAAATTAAAGATTTAAATAGTTGTGGGTTCAGGAGGACTTTATGTTCTGACTGCTATTCTGACAAACCTGGAGTGAAATGCAATAACCAGCGCTATTTAATATCAAACTGAATTTCATAAGTAAGCTAGGTATTTAGAAACTCAGAAGCACTAGCTAATCTTGCTGTCGATAGCTTAGTTGACTAGCTAGCAATGTCTTTATTGTATAATTGGTCCAATTTGTGGAGTAATCTGAATCATTTCAATGTCATAGCTTGCTCACAAAGATACTTCACCACAGATAATATTCAAAATACTTTGTCAGTGCTAGCAGCAAAAGTCAATCGATATTACCAGAGAGAATCAAAGAAAAAGGATTTCATCACCTTAAAACCATGTGTTTGGAAGCAAAACAGAATTTACACAGAAATTCAATCTCTTTCAATCAGTCAGTTGAATGAAGCAAACTGAACGTTTTGTTTAGATAGAAAAACATTTTCAGTTAGGGTCAAATCATCAGAATAAATAGAAATTACATGAAACAGGAAGGTGTTTTGTCCCCTGTATTTTGCTGGAATACAACTGCTGTAGATTAATCAGGAACAAGATGTACCTGGTGATTCTGCGAGCCTCCATAAAGCTGGGCGAGTCTCTCCTTCTCTTACGAATGGGAGAATAACTGCGGGAGCGTCTGCGAGCTCTCTCGGCATCAGAGTAGTGAGGACTGTCCCTCTCTCTATATGAGCATACAGAAGAGGTGATGAATAAAGTGTTGATGTCTACATTCCCTTGACATGGGTATGTCTCTAAATGAAAAAAAGATATTTTGAAGACTATTCGAAATATCTGTTCTTTTTTTAATACAAAACTACTTCTTGTGAAGGAGAACTGCAGTACAATACAGTACGGTTCTTTAAATTTGTATCCTGAATTTTATATATACACTTGAACATAGGAAGATTGCTTCTGAGGTTGTATGGACCTGTCATGGGCACTCACGGGCACGTGTGATTGATTAGAACAACACCACTTGAAACTCAAGAGTTGATCGTTGTATGGATCTTTTGTCTGCTTGTGAACGTGTGAGATGTGATGTAAGTATAGACTTTAAGGCACACAGATACACTGTTTAAAAATGACTGTGAGTGATGAGGCATAGAGTTATTAGAACTCACCTAGAGTTGTTCTGCCGAGTATGTGGAGACTTGGTCTTGCTTTGTGTGTGCTCTCTTGATTTGGAGCGTGAAGAAGAGCGGACACTGCTCCACGAGCTGCTTCGTTGCTGTATGCTTGATTTGCTCTTTTTGCGGCCCGACGTGCGCCGGTGTAGATTTCGTGATGCTGACACACTGCGTTGTCGGTTCACGGCTCTACCATGATGGTGCCTGATAGATGAATGAGACCCTTTTGCTCTGCAAAGAAATACAATGGAAAAAAAGATGGTCCAGCCATCTTGATTATAGAATGACCTTGGTAAGTGTAACAAAAGTCACATCCTGATCTATTTACAAATGGATAGATGTTGGCCTCAGCAACAATTAACTAAGTCTCACTTCTTCACATGTGTGCCCTTGGCTTTAGACTGGAGATCGAGTTGGGAGTCACTGCTATGGGCAGGTGAGTGACAGCTCCGTCCTGCCCGTTTTCCTGATGACTCAGAGGACAGCTTGCCACCCCGCTGCTGCCTCTCTTCTCCCTTTCCTGCCTCTCCCATCTGGGCATGTGTCTGCTGTCGACCAGGGCTCCTACAGAGGGCGCTGTGGCTCTTTGCTTCTCTAACATTAGGCAAAGTCTGCCTCTGCACTTCACTCGGTGAGGATGAAGCCAATGGCCGTAGCTTCTGTAGATGTATAATAACCAAAAAAAATGTTTTTTAAAAAAGAAAAAGGGGGGGGAAATGACACAAATACACAGAAATTAGAATCTTTTTCACTTGGGTGGGTGCGATGGTGTACTTGCCATAAAAAGGGCAAATATCTAAAAGAAAAGAGCTAGGAGTTTTCTTGATATGGCTTATAGACAGTCCTCTATGGTGCAGCGCATGCAATACTTGGCATGCAAAACCATAATGAGCTGGAAATTATAATCCCGAAAGAAAAGAAGAGGAAAGAAGGGAAAATATGTGAAAATTGTGAAACAAATCAAGATCGAGAGAACAGAGAGATAAAAAGAGAGCGAAAGAGACCAAAGAGCTGAGTGGAAAAGGAGGACTTTGTCTTTTTTTTTATTTCTTTCTTTTTTTTTAATAAGAAATGGCTACAAACGGAAAAAGTGGAAAAAAAAAATAAGACAACTTGACAGAACATCACAGAAATGGAAGGAACAAAATTAAAGATTCACAATTATAGAGTCACTCGAATTAGAAAACAATTGGTCTTCTATTCAGTAGTAAATTTCTGCTTGTGGATTGCTTTCCCTGCAGACAATTGCTGAGATGTGAACAGCGACCCATTTCCTTTTTTTTTTTCTTTTCTTTTTTCTTTTTTAAAATGGCTACTCTGTTTTAACTCCCTTTTGGTTAATATCCACTTACCAATAAAGTGGTATTCCCTCCTTTAGTAGGTAAGGTATGAAGAGAAGGGAAAAGTGGGGCAACATAAGTGCATCATTAGATTCACAAAATGCAAGAGAAAAAGACACAACACCCTTCCCTGGTAGTGAGCATGAGACAATACATGAAATCAAACTCAAACAAAAAGACACAGCAAATGAAATAAAGAATAAAAAATAAATATTAATAATAATCATTTAGGACTGAAGAAAAGAAATGGCAATATGGGCACTCTTTTCAGAACCGCTCGCTTTCCAAGTAGCAAATGATTCTGACGATCTGATATACGCATAGGCACTAAGAGTTAAATGAATCTATTAAAAGGGGGGAAAGGGAATCTATCAGCTGATATTCAATTGATTTTAGTAAACATGTAACGTTTTAATGAACAAACTTTCAAAATAACCACTTGACACTTTAAAATTATTTTGGCTATATCATCATAATTGGCCTCTTTCAAAGTTTCATAGCTTTTTTTATAAACAGTTGTAAGTACTTGTAAGGACAATATTTAGGCCCGTTGCTATTAAAACCTGACGCTTCTGACCTACCACCCTGGAACCAGAGCTCATAGCCCTTTCTCTATTTGAATATTTTTATTTGCAAGAATACAACGCCATTAATAAAAAAGTACACCATTTTTGACCACCACTACTCCACACTCACACCAACGGCAAGGAGACAAAGTGGCCTGAAGTCATTACTTTGCAATGAAAACTGGTGAACTACATATAATAGGAGGCAGACTGACATGAAATAGGTGGGAGAATGAGGTGAAGTGGGCATAGAAAAAAAGTTGAAGGTAAGTGTTTTAGGAACTACGGTGACCTCCACTAATATTGGCACCCTTGGTAAATATAAGCAACGAAGGCTGTGAAAATTTTTCCTCATTGTTTAACCTTTTGATCTTTTGTTAAAAAAAAATGACAACAATACTCTGCTGTCATTGATATCAAACAACTGCAAACACAACACAGGTTTATATAAAAAAAAATCTTTGTTATATATTGGTGTGCAAAAATTACTGGCACCCCTATGAATTCATATGAGAAAAATAGTTTAGAAGAATATTTCCATTGATATTTTATATTTTTTAGAACACCTGGGTGACTAGGAACAGGAAATTGTTCAACCATGACTTCCTGTTTCACAGGGGTATAAATATGA
>JAOUWY010000048.1:6483133-6497439 GCA_025728095.1 Prietella phreatophila | reverse complement strand
ATACCTTCTTTAAAATATAATACTTATAATTTAATCATATAAGCAAAGGTGATATTTAATCCTGTAGTGTCCTTCATAGCTGTTGTCAGCTTTTTAAAATTAATTAATTGATTGAATGATTGATTGATTGATTATTTAAGCATGGGTTATGACTGATCTCTGTAACAGATCATAAAACACAACGCCATCCTGAGTTTCTCTCAACTACAGTCTTGCAGTCTACTGTTCCATTCAAACAATAAAAACCTTGTCTTTCCTGACCTATTCATTTATTCAACCCCTGTAACTTTTACCCTTCCTGCTCTGCCAAATTCACACATCTTGAAGTTTGCGTCCTTTAAAAAAATTAGCCTCACACAAAAAAACAATGGGAACAATTTTTCTCTGTTGGCTCTATTCCTGCTAGTGCTACCAGCCAAGCATGTGCTTCCAAGAAAGGAACGGGTGCTTGAAAGCATTTATTTCTATAGGCCCTGTGAGAGATGGCTGTGGAGGCTGGAATAGATTGCTAGTCGTGTTTTCTACTCTTGTGAGCAGCTCTTTTAGAGGCAATCTGGGGAGAGGGAGGCTATCTCAGGGAAAAATGGGAGGCAAGCCTGAAATGGAGGGTGTGCATGGAAATGTGAGGACATAAGAGAGCTCCAGTGAAGCATGCTGAGGTTATGTTTTGTTTGGCTTATAGCAAATAAAAGAGGCTAAAAGCAGGTCATTGTAACACCCTCATTTTGTTTCCAGTGTCAGTTTGTTCACCAACCACTGTACACCATTGTGATTTGAAGAGAACCAGAGTAGCATGATGTCTTGTTGAAAAATTATTTCTCTCTTGCTAACACTTTCTTTTTTTTAGGTTCTATTGCCACAGAAAGTAGAGAGACGGCATTAAATCTTTCCTAATATCCTTGCAGGAAATGTCTTCAAGGCACAAAATGAGTTGCCAATGATGGGTCATTTGGATGCATTTGAATGTGAATGAATGTTAATTTGCTAAATTCTAGACACATTTGACAATATAATGTATTTTAGTCCAACTCCACTTTAGTGTGCGAAGGATTTCGTTTTGAAACCTCATGAAATGGTGCTTTTCTTGCAATCGTTGACCCAAAAAGGACAGGGATGTATCAAGGGAATCAACTTTAGAGTGGCATACTTGTCTCTAGTGGAAATCCATTGCAACAGAACCCATGAACAAGTGCTGCAGTAAAGCTGCCTGGGCTTCCATTAATTCTAGTGATAGTCATCCTTCCAGAGAGAGATGAGTGAAACAGGAGGGACTGAGACACAGGAATGGATAATGAATTATCTGTATGTTCCAAAGGAGTGGTGTTATTGGGTTATTGTACAACAGTGAGCTTTGGGGACTGCACTTTGCACAATGGGCTTTCACATCTTGATCCTATTCTCCTTGAGACCAAATGTTATCAATGTTGTGGTTTGTTTTTTTAAACAGACCAAGAAAAGATTTGGTTCTTTATTAGTTTGGAGTAATGACAACTGATAACAGAGTTGTAGTCCAGGTGTTCAGGTTTATTGTGGAATCATGAGGGACTTACACTTGTGTTTATTAAAGGAAGCCACTTGATAATTACAGGTAGGATGACATGTCTAGGCAACAGCAAACATGAACGCTTTGTGACAAACAGGTCTAGAACAGAAATCTTAAACTTCAGTAGGAATAGGTTCAGCAAAACTAGATAGTTCAAGATGGTGGAAAAACATCTCCTGGACATTTTCTAATCTTCAACCGCCAAATTTCTTGGCTGACAGGAGTGAAAACCTGGCTTTCTGTTGTAGTGTGTTGGTTTTCTGCTCAGTATGCTTGTAAAGAGTGGTTATTTGAGTTACCAGAGGGTTCCTGTGTGATCTACCCTAAGAACTAACCACTGACTGGATGCTTGTTTGTTTGTTTGTTTTATTTGTTCACTGAGATCACATTTTTCCCCATTCTAATCTTTGATGTGACCATTAAATGAAGCTCTAGACCTGTATCTACATGATCATATGCATTGTGCTGCCACATAACTGGCTGATTGTATAATTGTACAGGTATTCCTAATAAAGTGGATTGTGGATGTTTAAGAAAACATCTGGTCAATCATATGCTTTACTGCAGCTGTAATATATATATATATTCATATATATATATATGAAATAAACATGATTGCTTTCATATATTGTTGTATATTGTTAGTAATAGTATTAATCATTGTAACGGTCTATTATAAGGAAATACTTCGCTGCAGGGTTCTAAACAGAAATTTGAATGGTTCTCCCAATGAGAGCACTTCTATATTTAGCTCTTTTTTGTGTCATATTCAGTAGCAGCTATAGGGCAGGCATGTTCATTTTAAGCCGCATCAGGAACAATGCATTGTTCATTCATAGCCATCATCATCACCATTAGCCTGTACATCATGTGGCATTTTCCCAACCGAAAGCACCATACACTTCTGTGCTCAATGCATTAAGTTCAGTAGGCTTCTTCTTCTTTCAGACTACAGATCTGTAGGTAATGGTTTCCTCAATCAGTCCATACAGTTTTTTCGAATGTTTTTGTGATTGTTGTGATCAAAAATGCTGGTGCTTTTTTCTAAATTTGCAATGAAACTTTCTCGGAGTTGTTGCGCTTTTTTGAGGAAGACTAATTGAATTGTTGCAGCTGCAGTTGCATGGAATTGTCTTGCACTGGTTTTTGCAGTGATGGTTGTTGGTAAATGAGACCTTTTTAGCTGTACTCATGTTCGACACACATTAATCGAAGAGGACTTTGGCTGAGTGCGCATTGTGATGACGTCAAATGACTCGCCTTGACCCAAATCTGTGGAAAATCTGCAGTAATTTAGAAAAGTTTCATTAATTTCTTCAATCACAAAATCTTGGAGGGACTGCTCAATATAAACCTATAATTCTTTTCTTTTTTATCCCAATAGGAAACCCTGCAAAAAATCCTTCTCATCCCTTTCATCACTTTAACTATCATATATTACCTCTAGTTCCCCAAAGCTATATTTAGACAAACACCCTCTATTTGGAGTGAATTTGATTTGCAGGCAAACAAGGTGTGTGAAGAAGCGATGAAGACAAACATACCCCACCCTGAACATTTTCACCTGTTCTGTGTCAGTTATGTGAGCCCAAAATATCCTTATGAATGTACTTTTTAATATGTCAGCACTTATATTACACATCTAGTTCCTAGCTCTTTTTTTAACCATCAAAATGGTTGTGTCTTTGCCAGTTGTATGATCATTCACAAGTGCAGATGGTTTTTTCCTGAACTTGTTTAAGCTCAGATTGGTTCATTTCACCCAAAAAAAAAAACCCACCTAAAACGACTGGGGAGTGAAGCCAAAGCTATTTCAAGCTTTATTGAGCCTCCTGAAAGAGAAGGTAGTGGCCATTTTGCAGGATTAAATCCTCTGTCCTTTTGTGCCTGCTTCTCTTCTTGGGAAATGGACAGAGACCTTAAAGCAGGCGTTTCTGTGCCAAGAGCTGAAACAGAAATTGGAACATGGAGTTGGAGTGGGAGATTAAAAGCATCCTCACTTCCTCTATTTCTCTCATCTCACAGATGAAGAGGTTAGGGAAGACACGTTCCCTCTTTTTTTGTTCTCTATTCAGCCTCAGTGAGGTACAGAGAAGAATGAAAAGTCTGTACATTGGGTCAGAGAGTAAAACATGCACCGACTGAAGAATGGGCAGATGCATAAATTCAGAAAGCAAGGCTAAGACTACATGAACTAGTCTATTCACAGAGCATCAATAAATTATACAGAAAGATTAGAAGTGACTTTTCCTAGAAGTCTAATATACCTGGCCTGCTGCAGCCAATCACTGCTGCTTTACCAAACGATGGAAAGTCTTTGTTATCAGCATTAATGATGTAAAACTGTTTAACTGGCATACCTATTGCTAATTAGACTGAGCATATGCTCATTTCTACCAGTTGCTATTTGCAAAGTGAGAAATGAATGCTTCAGCAGTGACATACTGTAAGTGGAAGGACGCAGCAGACAGTGACACATTCAAAACCTGCCAGAGCAGTAAGATTGGTAGGAATCTCACTTTGGTCACTTTGGTGAGTAATGCAAGCACAAAATTGTGTTTGCATTACTCTCTGATAAGACTCTTTTAAAGCAGATGCAATGTCAAACCAGTATTTCGCTCACAAGAGTGGACTTTAAAATTCTGTCCCCTACGTATCTTACAATCTGGTATGGATGCTATTGAACATTTGGAATGAATAGCTAATTTGCTCTAAACAAATACAGATACGAATAGGAGGTGCACTTTAATAAAAATAAATAAATAAAATAAAAAAGCTTGCCAGAAAGGTTCTGGATCTGAGCATCTGGATGAGACTAGAAGTGTGCATACGGCCACACAAGCACAAGGTTTTTACTTTCTTGCAGGAGCTAACAAACAGCAGATATTATGCTCCCAGTACAAAAAAAGATCTGTTAGATTAATTAACGTGAATGTTATTTGCTGCAGTAATACATTTACAGACTTCATTGATTCATCCTTAGGAACTGCCTGGTCAGGGTCAAAGTGGTTTAAATTAGGCTGCTAGTTTGTTTATATTTTTGGAAATTGAATAAACTAAATTCATTGGAATATATCACAAGTAGGTACAACAAAAAGAATAACAGTGTGAATTGGATTTTTTTTAAACAAACCAGTTCATAAATTTTTCATTACAAAGCCACAGACACAGATAATGACATTTTGTTACACCTCTATAACCCGGTTTTGTGGATGTTTCCTATTTTCACCCCTCTCATAACATAAATATCATAATAACATAAATAAGTCTTGATCAAACAAATTAAAACTAAAGCATAACTGACTGAATTATTTGTAACAATACTAACTCATTTACTAATTGTAGTTGATGGTTTTTTGAGCACAAAAAAAGACATGAGAAGATATAGAGCACCATGAAAATATTGCAAAAAATACTAAAATACCACAAAAATATTGCTGTGAAGTTCTAATCTGATCATGTGATGTCACTGCACTGGATGCATTTTATTTTTTATTTTTTATATTTTACAGATTATGAGAGGAACTGATTTGATCTGATATCACGTAACTATGCCTTTTGATAAACTGTCCATTTTGAACTTTCAAATGCCATGCGTGCTTCCTTATCATAAACATCTGTAGCATTAGTTCTCTGTTTTCAGTGTCCACCAAACACTCCAGAAAGGCTGATTAATTCTGTACGTGCTGAGGCACAAACTCCGGGTGTAGGAGTGAGCATGTTCGGTTCATCAAGCACACGCACACTCATTCATCACTTTTTGCAGTCGGCAGGGCAAAATATGGTGACCTAAGACATTAATCACACACATACACACACAATGTCTGCTTGACGGTGCAGAAATGCAGAGATTAATCCATTCATAACTGACCTCTAAACAAAATAAATAAAGTAAAAGTGACACTGAGGTTAAAGGTTTGCATAAGTATTATTATATTATATTATTTAATGACTTTTTTTCCCACAGAGTACATCCCTATTTTACTTCTTATCTCTTTTCTGTGTGTCCTTTCAGATATGGATTACATTCCTGAATGGCAGCCTGATTGAGACTCAAACTGATATCTGTCAAGACATGCCACTCAATCCCAATCACTAATCACCTCTTTCCTATCCATTCCCATTCCTGCTCTGGTTCTTTTGAATTGCATTCCATTAAATCAAACACATGAACACAAATATGCACAACATGGACATAAACAGTGTTACTTCATGGCGCATAATACTAAGGTGTTAAAATAACACCATGGTGTTAAAATGAGCAAAAAGCACATTGCTCGTTAAATAGGAGTCAAACTGTCCAAATTAAAAGGTGATCTTAGAAGTGGTGAAAACATAATGGACTGAACAAATGGCCTAATTTCAGTACCAATTATCAGAAATAAATAGACCCTTTCTTTCTATAGTATGTGAATGTCATTGCTACAAACAGTGGCAAAGGAGTGCAACTGTCATCTAGGAAAAAAAGCTATTAAAACAATGCAATGAATCATATCAATCAATGAATCAAATCTAATGCAATGAATCATATCAGACAATGAATCAAATCTAATGCAATGAATCATATCAGACAATGAATCAAATCTAATGCAGTGACTCATATCAGTCAATGAATCATAACGTTTTCAATGAATCATATTCATATCTAGTTCATGTTGATTTAAATGAATATTGTATTGCATTTTGATCCAATATACCTTGTTACAAAGCAGCTTTACAGAAAATCGAGATGTAGATTTATCTTTACGTCCCTAATGAGCAAGCCAGAGGCGAAAGTGGCAAGAAAAACTTCCTGAGATGACATGTGGACATGAGGAAGAAACCTTAAAAGAAACCATACTCAAAAGGGAACCCATCCTCTAGGTCGGGTTTTCTCAATTTTTTTGTTGAAGGTGACGTTCAAGTTGGATGTCTTCATTGACTTGTTGGAGAGAACCTCACCACACTCAACACAGTGTGGTTTTTCGTCCACTAAAACAGTACCCTACTTAAAATAGTCCGGGTTGTACTTGTGCTGCCTTTAAAGTTTAAGGAATTTCTGAATCGACTATGTGCATTCTTCTTATAAAAAAAAAAAAGGATGCATATTTTCCAGACATTGAATTGTGTTCAGAAAAGCACGGTGCATGGAGCTAGCACGTACGTAAAGAGACCTTGATTGAGTTCTATGATTGGAGAGCATTGCAAATATACAGTTCTAATTGGTAATTTGTACTCATGACATAAAAGATCTTGCGACCAGCAGACAATGATCCGCGACCCACTATTGGGTCATGACCCAGTGGTTGAGAAACACTGCTCTAGCTGACACCGGATAGTGAGATTATACATCATTACAGTATACAGGTGTAAAACAGTAACGCTGAACAGTACTAAGTGTGCAGAAAGGCTGTTCAGTATGATTATATAGTGAATTAGAGTCCTGGGATGAGCACAGGCCAGTCTTTACGATCACAGCAGCAGTTCTACTGTATCCACTGATTATTCACTGAACTGCGGTGCATCCATGAAGCTAAAGCAGCAAAATCATCAGGTCAAAAACATTTACACCAAATGTTACAAATCCAACCTTGTCCTAGATAACTAGCTGGTACCATCATTTAATGTGCTTTTGCCCCACCCTCCATTTCTATCCTTTGTTGAAAAACCTGGACACGACACTGCTTTTTCCAGTCTTTTAAAAATGAAAGACTTTCACAAAGTGTGGTAGCACAAAATTAATCTATCAGGCTGGCAGGTGGTATAGAGAGTATTATGTTAAACTCCTGCTCCTTAACCTAATAACTGAGCTGACATGAACACTGCAGTATTTCTGGACACCTGCTCAATTTATGCACAATTCCTTTCCTGCAAAGACAGGAGTGAGCTTATAGAAACTTATTAAGTGATCTAGGATGGGATCTGACGTCTCATATCACCGCCTAACTCATCCAATTAACGGAAAAACCACAACACTGATTCCTAATTACCTTACAAGATCATCATGTAGTATCCGAATCTGCATGCTGGCTCAACAGCAACCAAATGCACGCATTTACACATAACTTGTTTGCTCAGAATTCAAACATCCATATACACACACACCTCACCTCATCACCCTACCCAAGGCCCATCTGCCTGATTTAAGCCTTTCTCCCTCTGGTGATCATTCATGGCTGCCTTCTATGCTAGCTGAGTCATCTGAGATAGCCAGCAGATGTGATAAAATGCTGTGCTCAGGTCAGTTCAGCTTCTGGTTGTTTAAGATGTCTGTGATTTGAGATTTAGGGGACGGGATGGCTGAATCTGGATCAGAGTTGGATCAGATTAGTCTGGTTGGCTTTTAAAGTCGTTTTTAGTGTTGTGAGCTCCTGCGTAGTCTTAGAGACCGTGGAACAAGTGGGAGTTGAGACAGGGTACAATTACAGAATACAACAATAAAAACATTAAAAAAAAGAAAGTGGTGTAATTACACTGAATATTTTTGTCTCTTTTGCCCAAGCATTTACTAAAAAAGCTAACTATGCTGGTTTACATATATAATGTATATAGTCCCTTCCTAAATTGTAACTGTTTCAAAGATTTGAATATACGTATGTGAGAAGGCTAAAATCTAATATGTAAGGGATAATCCATGGCTAGGTGTACACGAGTTTAATACACAAGGAAAAGAAACTCTGCAGTGTGCATTAAAATCATGTAACGCACACCTAGCCATGGATTATCTCACTTATACTGTGGTCACTTGCCAGCATTGACAAGTTAAAGCTGTTACTGATGTTTGCAGTGCAAAATCTGACTGAAAAGATTAAAAAAAAACAGTTAACTTTTGTTAGTTATTTTATGTACATGTTGTCAGATCTAGAATTCCGCCCACTTTAAATCATACACAGAGATAAACTAGGCCGTTAAGATTACATTTATTTGAATGAATTATAGTAAATAGTTATTAGGGAGAGGAGAGAGAGAGAGAGGTGTGAGAGGTACCTGTGTTTGTGCCTCGTCTCAACTAATAACGAAGCTGTGAGTTTAACTGTATGTTACATTGGTTATTGTTGTTTATAGGCAGGCCATTACATTAGTATGGTGAATAAACCGACCGGAACTACATGCGCTTTTAACAGGTACCTTCCGGCCAATCAGAATCAAGTATCAAGGAATCAAGGAATCTACTCTTTGGTCTAGAAAGAAATCAGCCCCAGCATCTCTTCTTCATACCATTCCATGTGTTTTTCTGGCGATGCTGTTGCACATGGTTCCACAGAAATACAAAATAATCCACCTTAAGATATTTAAAACCAACAGGAATGTGAGCTCTCACACTCCATCTACAATATAGTATGGTTCCTCTTAGTATATTTCAGCCCAATAAAGTTATTTTTCTCATTTGTACGTTGCTTTGGATAAAAGCACCTGCTAAATGTCATGTATCATGAAACTCTGGACTCAGGTTCCCATCAGCCACTGCACTGCACTGCCTGTCACATGACCACCTGTACCTGATTCACATTTGGTTAATGAGAACTCATGGGTATATATAGTCATTGTCTGCACTGTTTTCTTGTCTTTCATTGTCTTAGACCTTTGTCTTCTATGTCACAGTGTTTTGTTTCATGCCACATTGTTTTGCCAAGTTGTCTTAGTGTCATTGTTTTGTTAAAAGTTTGTTTAAATAAATGTTTATATCTGCACTTGCTTCTGCCTCGACCTCAATTCGTGACACTAAATGAATAAATGTAAATGTGTGTGTGTGAGAAATATACATTGTGATGAGAAGAAGTGAAAAGTCAGGTTGTGAGGATGCACACCTGGCACTGATCTGGCTAATAAGTGGGGGGGGAGACAAAACATACATTCACACACACACACACACACACACACAAAAAAGGCAGGTGCATTATTCACATGAGGGCAACACCTTGCTGTGTTGCAACTTTGCTCCAGTCTAATCGGTGACAAACCATGCCATGATAAAAAGAGAGAGAGAGAGAGAGAGAGAGCGAGAGAGAGCAGATGATAAAATGGCTAGTTTCATAGTCTGAAAACTGAATTCATAAATATTTATGAACCCAAGCGTGATAAACAGGTTCAATGCAGAAAATTCTCTAGTGGGTCATACATGAGAAGACCCAAAATGAGGAAAAAGTGGGAGATAATAGGGAACTGGAAATTTCTTAAGAAGAACATTTAAACAGAAATCACTGAAGTATATCTAACTATTAACCACGTTGACATCTATTCCACATTACATATATTGCTCTTGCACATGTACTGTAGCTTGTGGCATGTCTAGAAGAAAGAGGCTGAAAAAAAGAGGCCATGGCAGATGAAATGCGTGTCTAAAAAAGAAAAGAAAACCCCTGAGGAAGACGGTGATCATGGTTTGAGTACAATGTAGCACTAAAGTGCTTTTTAAAGCCACTCGTAAAGGCAGCACGTTTATAGCCAGCTCTAATGATACACTATGGCAGCAATTCAGCAATTAACTTTATGCAACTTCACTCGCTCTCGCACACATTTCTCTTTCTTTTTCCTCCCTTAAAACTACTCATATTTAGAAGATGTAATGATGTGATAAAAAAAAGTTACTTATCAAACTGCATAATGGCTTGCTATAAAATCCAGTTCTAGTCAGAATAGAAGTGTGTGATTATATCTGTTGCAAACAAGCATTGTGACATGGATTACTTCAATTCTGAGATGATTTATCTGATCCAAACATAGACCATATAGCATACAACTTTGCTGGAATTTAAATTCAATGAAAAGACCAATGACAATAATGACATCTTGTCCAAAACACAAGTTTGTCCATCCACTGTTACCTGAAAATGACTTTTATAGACAAATACTTTAAATGCATTGATAGCTAGCCATGGCAAGAAGTGTTAATTACTCTAATCAAATACAAAACATGAAGCTAGCTAAATGCTAACACTGGACAGAAACTCAGACTAAGAAGCGATCCTTTGTTTCATGACATTCACAATAGAGCCCCTGGTGAATAATAATGTTCTCAAAGTCCACAAGAGCTTCCTTGGCCACTCTCCTGGACCATGTACAATGAGTCAGAATACATTATGTTTCTCTGGGTATAAAAGATAAAAGAATAAGCTCACATTTTATCAACACCCCTTCCCCCCTTTCTGCTAGAAATAAAGTTACCACACTGTGCTTTTTCCTTGTGGCTGTGGTTCAGTCAAAGGATTGAATGAATTCTGTTTGTACAGATGCGTGTACATGGATGTGCTTTTGGAATAAAATGCGGTGATCAGCATGGCAGTGATGCCATCAAAAATGTTCCGACTGACTGCGTTCACCCAGTAAACAGAACAAGGGGCATCTGTGGAGGATGAAATTGAGGAAGAAAAGCAGAAAACGCTTTTCAGATGGGTAATTAAAAGTTTGACACTGTCGGAGGTTGCCAGGAAACAGCACTAAGAAAGAAAGGTTTACAAGATAGTATTGATGAATGGCATTTAGTTATGTCTGTATCCTGCAGTTCGGCTATTCGGAGCTACATGTTTGTATTCAGTAGAAGGTGTGGTAGAAAATAACATTCACTTATCAGCATTTCAGAATATTTATAGATATATAGATGTGCAGAGCTTTACTAGACATGCAATAGAGAATACATTTGATCTCTACTACAGTGCTGTGAAAAAGTGCTTTATTTTTTTCTGGTTTTGTGTATATCTCATTTTAAATCGTAAAAATCTAAGATAAAACAAAGGCAACCTGAGTAAACACAAAATAGAGTTTGTAAATGATAGTTATTTATTGAAGCAAAAAAGTTATCCGATACCAACTGGGCTTGTGTGAAAATGTATTTGCCCCCGTAGTTACTAATTCCCGAAATCTATGGGGTTTAGCTGGACTAGACGCAACCAGGCCTGGTTACTGCAATCGCTGCAAACCCTGTTCAATCAAATAAACACTTAAATAAAACTTTTTCAACAGCATGAAGTTGGTTAAAAGGTCTTACCCAGTAACACAGTATGCCAAAGATGAAAGAAATCCAGGAATTATGATGAAGAAGGTGATTGAATACATCAGTCTGGGAAGGGTTACAAAGCTATTTCAAATGTCTGGGACTCCAAAGAACCACAATGAGAGTCATTATCTACAAATAGAAAAACTTAGCACAGTAGTCAACCTTCCCATAAGTGTCCGATCTTCCAAAATTCCTCCAAGTGCACACTAACTACTCATCCAGCAAGTCACAAAAGAGCCAACGACAACATTAAAGGATGTACAGGCCTCTCTTGCATCAGTAAAGGTCACTGTTCATGACTCCACTATCAGAAAGACACCGGGCAAAAATGGCATCCATGGAAGAGTGATGAGGTGAAAACCACTGCTAACCAAGAACATTATAATACCTTTGTGATCCTCAAACCTTTTTGGAGAATGTTCTATGGACTGATGAGTTAAAAGTGGAACTGGTTGGAAGACAGGGGTCTTGTTACATCTGGCATAAACCAACCACAGAATTCCACAAAATGAACATCATACCTACAAGCAAGCATGGTCGTGGAAGTGTGATGGTGTGGGAATGCTTTGCTGCTTCAAGGTCTAGGCTATTTGCAATAATTGAGGGAAACATGAATTCTGCTCGCTACCAGAAAATCGTAAAAGAGAATGTCCGGTCTTCAGTCCGTAAGTTGAAAAACCACCTCTGAATAGCTAAAAAAAAAAAAAAAAAAAAAAGCAAATTCCTCACTTGTCAAAGTCCTTGACAAAGTCCTCCAATGTGGCTGAACTAAAGCAGTTCTGCAAAGAAGAGCAGGCCAAAAGCACTGTGAAAGACTGATATCCAGTTCTCTGGAGCATTTGGTTGCATTTATTGCTGCAAAAGTGGCACAACCAGATTTTAGGTTTAAGGGGGCAATTAGTTTTTCACATGAGTGATAGGTGTTGGAAGACTTTTCCCTGACAAAATGAGTTCAAAATTCTGTAGTGGTGGTGATTCAGATAATCTTTATTTTCTACCAAAATGGCATGCATCAGCAAATAAATTAAACACTAATTTAAAATAAATTAA
Source organism: Prietella phreatophila (assembly GCA_025728095.1). NCBI lineage: Eukaryota > Metazoa > Chordata > Actinopteri > Siluriformes > Ictaluridae > Prietella > Prietella phreatophila. The sequence continues at coordinate 6,484,873 of JAOUWY010000048.1, read as the reverse complement.
CAAAGTTCTGAAATGATAAAAGCAAAATAAAGAGGTCTGAAAGTATGAAAGGTATGAAAGGGAGCCATCATCCTTGGTATCCTTTCCATATGCCCAGTGTTCACGGGATAGGTTCCGGATCCATCACAACCCTGACTAACCAGGATAAATGAAGATGAATGGAATGAATAAATTATATTCAAGTATGATTAAGTGAGACAAATGAAGAGAGAAAGATTTTGCAATGTATGATTGAGAGCACCAGATGGAAAACAGCCAAAAGAAGAAGAGGAGCCTCATGCATGAGATGAGAGAGAGAGAGAGAGAGAGAGAGAGAGAGAGCAAGAGAGAGAGAGAGAGAGAGAGAGAGACAGAGAGAGACAGAGAGACATAAAGATGGAGAGAGATGGGGAATGGTTGATAAAGAGATCAGTTGGCAGGCGGGTGAAAGTCGGTGACAGTTTATTCCCTCCAGAATACTCTCTGGCCCTCGTCTTTCCTGATGCGGAAAACGAACCATATCACTGTTCGTTCTAACAGGGTAGATAGGGACATGCTCGGGAACAATGAGATGAGGAAGTAAAAGGAGAGGAAGAGGAACCAAGGAAGAAAGAGAACAAGTCACTCCAAATCAGTCATTGAATTCTGTCAGTCAATCTTTCTGGCAAAATTCTGACCAGAGCATAAATATCCTTACCAGATGGTACTGGAGGAGATTATACACACCTTTATTACTTTCCTGCACCTCTCTAAGTGACACTTAGAGCCTCTGAGCTCCAAGATCAGATATTTGTCTGTTCACCCTTTTGCCAGATAAGAAAACCTCTATAAACTGTCATAGTAGAATTTCAAAATATCAGCAATGCACTGTTCCACACAATTACAGCATATTCAAAATAATATTTTATATAAATACAAGAATGCTGTGTAGATTTATTGTAACAATATTTTTCTATAATATTTCCTTAAGTAGTCCTTAAGTAGTTTCCTACAAAACACTGGACCATTAGAATTAATATTTGGTGAACCCTACAAGAATAACAGCAATGAGCCTCCTGTTAATGAGGACAAAAATATTTTCGGTAATTTTCATGAAGAAGTTTCATTGGAAATGTCTATAAAAGGTCTTGAAATGGCATCACACTCTGGAAGTGTGTGTGTGTGTGTGTGTGTGTGTGTGTGTGTGTGTGTGTGTGTGTGTGTGTGTGTGTGTGTACATTTAATCTGATCTTAATCACCGCCTGCACCACAATCTGGTGGTTTGTGTACAGACACAAAATTTAATAAAAAATTGTAAGACATTTTTTCAATTTTATTAAAAACATGAGCTACTATGGTGGTGAATGTATCCACCTTGCGCTGATCTCAGGCCAGTTTCATAATCACTGTCATTAGAATCAGTGCTGCTATTTAAGTAGGAGACACTGGTCATGGATCAGTTAAAGGACACTGTGGCCCCATGGCTCCCTGGAGAGGCATCACTTGCCATCTCAAATGTTACCCTGCCTGTATTACCCTGGTGCTGTTTGGGGGTGACGGCAGAAATATGGGAGGCGTCACTGGAGATCTGAGGAGGCAATAAAGCATGAGGAAAGCAACACTGATACCATGGAAGAGGTCACCACGGTGACCAGCTTCCTGCGGGTCAGAGTGGGAACTAAAATCTATTCCAGTGTGGACAGAGAGAGAGAGAGAGAGAGAGAGAGAGAGAGAGAGAGAGAGAGAGAGAGAGAGAGAGAGAGCAGTAAAAAGAAAGATATA
>JAOUWY010000048.1:6364293-6374453 GCA_025728095.1 Prietella phreatophila | reverse complement strand
CCCCGTGTCGGGGTGATCCAGCCCGTCACCGGCTCCGAGGTTTAATATATACCACTTGTCGGGGTGATCCAGGGCGTCACCAACTCCGAGGATTACTAGAAACCCCGTGTCGGGGTGATCCAGCCCGTCACCGGCTCCGAGGATTAATATATACCACTTGTCGGGGTGATCCAGGGCGTCACCGCCTCCGATGGTTAATAGAAGCCCCATGTCATGTGATCCAGGGCGTCACCAGCTGTTAGCTCACTGTCTGATTTGAAGAAGAGTCTTTAGCACTCGGGATCTCAGAGGTTACTTTTGATTCTCAGAACCTTTATACTGTACTGTAATTAATATTTTGTAAGACGTCCTTGGTTCAAATTTCATTCTTGAACAATATTCAGATGTGTATGCTGATATTTTGTTTATGTATCAGAGACGTGGAGGTTTGTGTTCCTGAACTTTCCACCACCAGCACACATCAGCTCCAGCTTTTTCAGTTACTGAGGTTTAAACCTATTCAGTTCACAATCCAAGTTAATGGCTGTAAGAAATCTCCGGGTTATAATAAACAGTCATTTTTATCAGTTCTAGAACCACAGATCTTAGATAAGACCTATTGCTGGCTACTTAAGAACATTGACATGATTTTCATTGATTAAATAAAAGGGAGTTGGTTGCTCTGTTTGAAACATCTCAGCTCATTTGAAAGAGAAACTTTTGGTCATTGGACGACAGACTATATTGTTTAGGCAAAACTCAATCGATGTTAAAAATAAATCAGCATAATTCGTAACGCATTTAATCTATTCAGGGTTACGTTAGTCCACATGATTCCTATGTTTTTAATAATAATAATTGCCACCAGTAATCCACGTTTGCACTTGACGTGTTTGAAGTATTTAACGAGAACGAAAGTGTCATCTTGATCCTAAGGATATTGCCATGAATATAGTCAGGAAAGTCGTGCAATATCCTTAAAGACGAGCCATTGCACAAGAGGCTCTCTACAACACGACCTCAGGAAAACCCGTACAACTAATCCTGTCTGAATAGGGCTTAAGCTGTATTCTTGTACTCTAATTAAATGTTTGAAATGTCATAGCATTCCAATTTTTTTATTTTTTATAAAATCACTGTCGTTTTATAATCATTTGTTTCTTGTAAATGTGAATTGTGTTTTTTGTTTACAAGGTTGCACCACACACACTGTTATACACATGGATTTTCCAGTTAATTGGTAAATGTTTCTCCACGCAGTTTTATGAATAGGTTAGGACCGTCTTTAGTGGGATGACGATAATTTTGTTCCGCTCTTTCTTTTTTTTTTTTTTCTTTTTTTTGCCAAACACAAAGTTGGTGCCACCTCTTAATGTATTAAAAAAAGACCACCTCAACAGAACACATTTCTTGACTTGTACTGTTCTGTCCACAGTTAGCGCTCCGTCTACTAGCTAGGAGAAGACATGGCGCGTCTGGTAGCGGTTTGCAGAGACGGGGAAGAGGACTACCGTTTCCTCCCGAGACAAATTCCCTTATACATTGATGACTCACTCACGGTAAGGTGTTTTGTTTCTGGTACTGGATTAAATCCCTATGCATTTGTTCAGATGCACTTGTATGCCATGAGAGCATGGATCTGTGTGCATCTCACCCAGCTCTCTAGGTCAGTAGTCAGGGCACTGATTAGGGATTCGGCCATTTTAAGGACTGCCTCAATCGCAAAGTCCTATAAACGGTATACTGATTCATGACCTAGGGAGCTGATTGAGATGCGTCCTAGGTGTCATGCTAATGTACATAAACTTGTCTTTTTTGGCGGTCAATGTTTTAAAGTACTGTTGCACACCTTGTGTCCAAACTGTAGTTGCAGTTGTACTGTTGTATTATGGAACGGTGCAGATTATACCTGACCATATCATGCTTCGTGCATACGGAATATATCCTGATTAGATTTTAGCCACTTGTACTTCTATTCAAATCCTTCTCCATTGAAATCTGATTGCTGTTCATGAGTAACACGTAAAACAGGTCTTACTAGCTTCCTTGTTTCTAGCTGTTTCATGAGAAAGGTGGTTGTGAATCAAGAGTTGAAGGTTTTTTTTTGTTTTTTTAATCTCTGTAACGGTGCTACATGACTACAAAGTAGTCATACGTTTTTGAGTAAAATAAAATAAAACGGGCCATTTCTTTTTTCCATCTGTAGTTTGGAGAGAATGCATTTTCACTCAGATAAACCGCATCTCTGATTAAAATCTTTTAAACACATCGGTCTGGACATTCTCCTAAAACATAAAAAGCATTAAAGAACAAAATGTAAAGAGGTTCCATATCTGTTTATTACAGCACTTTCCTAGTATGTACAGTGTCAATAGATCAACAGTGAGAGTTACCGTGCTGTACTGTGCTGTATGGGGAGGGAGTGAGGGAGGGAAGCATCGTATACACCTTACAAGTGAAATGCATGACGTGTATTTCTCATGATTATTATTTATCTCGTTATCATTTATCTACTTCTGTCCTACCCAGATGGTGATGGAGTTTCCTCACACTGTATTGCACTTTGACAGTCATCAGACCAACAGTTCACAAATTAAGCTGTTTATTGAGGTAGGGCTGTTGCGTAAGAAGCCTGGCAGTGCCATTTGGTAGTGAGTGATATTGTAGTAAGCCAATAGGTTATGCATTTTCTGCCATTGTCAATCTGCAGGAACTGTGTAGATGATTGGTGGTAGTAGTATTATTAAGCTTTTTATTTTTATTTCAAACAAAATGTATACATAAGCTGATGACCGTATCGTATTCTTCCGTCTTGCAGCGTCATGGCATGCTGAAGCAGCAGGACCTGAGCATGGCCCTGATGGTTATGTCGCGTGAGGTGTTCAGCGCACTGTCCCAGCTGGTGCCTTGCGTGGGCTGCAGACGCAGCGTCGAGCGCCTCTTCGCTCAGCTCACAGACTCTGGTTACTTCGCCCTGGAGCCGCTGACTGTGGGCTCAGCTGGCGTGCTGTCCGTTGCCAGGGCCTGCCTGGCAGACCCCCGCGAACTCTACACACTCTTCTACGTCCACGGGTAAGAGAGAATCAACAATACACGAGTGAAGTGAAGTAAAAATAGAATTTAATAAATAAATGAATCAAAGTCCGTGATGGGTGTTTGTCATGTCACATTCTGTAGTACAGTAATGTATATTTTGACCTCAGCACCTCTTCAATTCCATGTCATACTGTTGGGTGTTTATTTTTCTCAAAGCAATTTGTCCCTTTTTATAACAGAGCAATTGGCCAACGCTTACAATTTTTTTAATGTATTCTTGAAGGAAGCTCTAAGCAGTTGTTCCATCAACCAACTCTCTCTTTCCACACAGCTTGCTATGTTGCCAAGAATGCACTACTCACGCTCCGTCTTGAACCTGCTGACACTGTAGACTCCTTCCATAAATGTTAAGCATGTCCTTAAAGTAAACCTCCTGTTATTCTTTGTTAAATAAAATGTCTTCATTACATTTATCAGCCTTGTATTATGTAGAGCATCTGCCATTCAAGTCCCTGGGAATTAGCTATTACTATAGAAACGATACCATTAGAATTTGCACTTTAATATAAACCTTTTATTCGATTTGCATCTGCACCTATTGTAGAAAATGAATCATCACCTGACCAATCTGGTTTGAGAATTCAACAGCACTGTGATGATGATGATGATTATTGTATTGTGCCTCATTCTTAACACTGAAGTTGGTGAATGTTTAGTTCTGTTCAATGTTTGTGGTTATTGTACCAACATTATTTATAATTATAATTTTTTTTTGCAGGTCAAAGTTGAACGATGTAATCGATTCCATTCCCAAAAGCAAGAAGAACAAACGCTGTCAATTGCATTCTTTAGACACGCACAAGCCCAAACCCTTGGGGTAAGTTTATTCTTGCTTTGATTTCTACACTTTTAAAACCAAATGATTTGAAGAGTGTGCTTGCTGTCCTGACCATTTTTATCTATGGCACTTTTCAACCACGCGGTACGGCTCGACTCGACTCTGCTCGCATTTTGGGGGTTTTCCACAGCAGATAGTCCCTGGTGCTTTTTTTTTTCTTTCCATTTTTTTTAGTTTCCAGGCGAGCCGAGCCGATGCTAAATGTGAGCCATGCGCTGAGGAAGTAGAGTTGTTCTGCATTGTGCCTGAATAAATGTGTTATTTAATACATACTTTGCATATAGTAATATTCTATTCATTAGACATTATACATCACTTCTCATTACAGATAAAATTACAACAAAGGTTTCTGTCTTAGATTTTTACATGTTGCTTCTTACGGATTTCCAAACAGGTGTTAATCACAGTCACTCCTGTGGTGGCTGTTATTTTGGTATACGGCCTGACCGTGTATTTGTACAGGGCTTCGGTAATACAACATTATTCCTGCCTCAAGGCGAGTGGAAGTTGGCACTCTTGTTGAGGTGGCACTAAACTGCAGTGGAAAAGCAAGCACGGAAATGTAAAGCGAGCCGGGTTGAGTCGAGCTGTACCGTGCAATGGAAAAGTGGCTTTAGTGCTAGGTGACTGGTGTATGTTGACACTTCTCTATGCCTAGTCCCCTGACATGCTCATAATGCTGTAGAGAGGAGACTGCGGAGGGAAAGAGTGAGTTACAGTAGTGTGAGAAACACAATGCTGCAGCGGTAAGGAAAGAGGTCAGGATTGTTTTCCCCTTTTGGCTTTTTGAGTCCCCTGCAGGCAGACAGCACAGCACCTGTAGTACGTCCAGCAGCAATTCTGTTACTAAGCCACACCTGTGTAAGGATGCTGTGTAAGGGATGCGCACTGATGTCATGTCACTTATCAAGTTTAGGAAGTTTTTATTTTTGAGGCTGTAAAACAGGTCTTTTTAATCTCTTGAGTTAACCAGGACCTGCCTGGTCATTGACTGTGTGTCTGGTAGTTGTAGAAACTATTTGCGTGTTTTGCTGACTGTGGAGACTGTGTTGCAGAGGGAGCTGGATGGATATATGGGAGCTGATGTCTCAGGAGTGCCGGGACGAGGTGGTTCTGATCGACAGCGCTTGTTTACTGGAGACACTGGAGACGTACTTGCGTAAACACAGGTAAACCTGCCGTATCCAAAACACTGTGTGCTTGGAATGTCTCTGTGAAGATCGTCATGATGACCGCCTGCTCTCAAGCCCAGCTTTGTGATGCTTTATGAACAAGTTCTTTATATCAACACTTATCGGGTATATGTCCGTTTCTGCACCTGATGGATGCTCTCTCTTTCTCTCTCGTGTTCTCATTACTTTCACTTTTGTTCTGTTTGTGCGCTTGAATTCAACACGCTTTTTGTACAAGTCTTATAGTATTGTGGACACACATACGCCAACGTATATATAGAAATCGGGTTTCAAAGATATGATTATTTTACAATTTATAATACGACTTGTAAATAACTTGTAGTTTATAATTTCTGGGAAAATGCTTTGTGTCCAATCATATACTGTCTAGTGTACTGTGTCCTGTGGGTATTGCCCCCATCTAAAATCTTGATCTTTTGATCAAACATCTTGAACCTCACTCCAGAAGCATCACAGTCTATGCTAACTGATGTGGCCACGCGTGTGCTACAACAAGCTGTTAGTGTGTGAACTGCATGGCAAGCAAGCATTTGAATACGTTCAGGTGTTTTAGTGTGTGTGTTTTGTCCAACGTTCTTGTTTCTCAATAGTTTTATTTCACTGCCTCATGTTAAACTGCAGGCTTTTTTCCTTGCTCCTGCTGGAAAACCATTGTCCTTACTATTGGATGAGGCTTACTGTGGAGTTGAGGGGGGGTGGAGAACCTGCTGTGGGTTGGTAATGATCCAAACAGTCCACAGACCAGTACCAACCTGAGGCATTGTGCCGTCTCTGCTCTAGGAAAACAAACACGACAAAGTTGCATACGGGCAAATTGGCAGTAGGACAACCTACCCAGCTGAAACCCAGTGCTCTCTAGACTCTCGGTTGCATTATTTAGTCTGTTTAAGTCGCTGTTTAATCTGTATAGATCCATCAGGAGGCGCTATTGGGTGTTGTGGAAATCAGTCAAACTGTTAAACACTCTCCCAACTTGATTTAATGTTTCAACATATTGAATTTAATCAAGGTTTTCATGCCATCTTATGGCCATATTAATTCACTCAAACTTAATTTTTGCCTTGCTTTCTCTGTGGTTGTCAGGTTCTGCACAGACTGTAAAAACAAGGTGCTGAGGGCCTACAATATCCTTGTGGGTGAGCTGGATTGCAGTAAGGAGAAAGGCTACTCCACTGCACTCTATGAGGGCTTGCGCTGCTGCCCACACGAGCGCCACATCCATGTCTGCTGCGAGACCGATTTCATCGCACACCTGCTGGGCCGCGCCGAGCCAGAGTTCGCTGGGGGATATGAGTGAGTCATTTACGCGTAGACTGTTCATATGTTCTTGACATTTATTTATTGGTTGGCAGTACAATGGCATAGATAAATAAATAAGACCCTGACAAAGTCCACCGTGAGACAATTTTAAACTGAGACATTGTGTATTTGCGTAAAAATAGCTTTGCAAAGGGTGTTATCCGAACGAAAAGGGCGTGTACTCCCTCCAGTCAAAAAGTGGATACAAAACGTACAGCCACGTCAACTTTACCGAACCTTTTTTATTATACACCTCTTTGCCACGATGTTTATCAGACAACATAAAGAGCCAGTTAGCAAAAAGGTGTGTCCTCAGCTATGTGGAGTGATATGAGGATCTTTTTTAAGATGTAAGAAATCATTTTATGCTGCAGGTCTATTTACAAGGGAACTTGTAAACTGTGTGTTAAGTCGTACTACTTCTGGGCTGGGTTTAGCATTGGAGAATTTCCACTGATTGAAAGCAGACACCTCACAGCACCTTTGGTTTGAAAAGTGTACATCACTTTCAGTATTCCTTGCTTTATGTTTATGTACCGTACTAGGATATGTGCTGAATTGCACTCAATTTGTTCCATAGTCATGTTATTGTACAGAATCACCTCACTCATGTTGCCTATGTCAGAGTGGCCTACAGTGTAAGTAATAATAATAAGTTGATTGCCATTTTGTAACTTGGTTCTGGATACTGCACAGCCTCAAGAATTATGATTATATGCAGGCGCAGAGAGAGGCATGCTAAGACCATCGATATAGCACAGGAGGAAGTCTTGACGTGTCTGGGGATCCACCTGTATGAGCGGCTACACCGGATCTGGCAAAAGCTGCGAGCTGAGGAACAGACGTGGCAGATACTCTTCTACCTCTGTATCGACGCACTACGCAAAAACTTTGAGGTACAAAGAACAGGATTTCTGATTTTCCGTTTTGATACCGTTGTATCCTGCTTCAGTGGTACTGAGTATATGAGCTGCACTAAAAACGTGTTTGGTGTTCTGCGTTTATGGTCTGTTTACATTGCTCAGGAATTCTATTGGTGCATTCATTCTAGCAGCACACATAGAACCATGCCAGTGTCACTGCAGTGCTGAAAGTGGTCCGCTAACCCAGTTATATTTGGTTGCTTGTTGTCCTATGGTGGTTGTGTATTGATGGTAGAGTTAGACGTGATTGTAACTTGCAGAAAGCACCTCTTTAGAATAAAACGCACTGTGAGTGAGGTAACTACAAATTGGGTGTATCTGAGGAGCTGAGAACTCCTGTTTCTCCTGTACAGATGGCAATAGAAAAGGTGCAGGGAATCAGCCGTCTGGAGCAACTCTGCGAGGAGCTGTCAGAGGAGGAACGAGCGAAAGAGCTTAAGCAGGAAAAGAAGAGGCAGAAACGCAAGAACAGACGCAAAAATAAGTGTGACTTTGACATGTCTGAGCAAGAGACCAAGCGGTACAATGAAAATACTTTAGGAGAGGTAGGAGGCAGACTTTCACTATTTCTGTGTTGTCCTTTCACTTTGACTGTTACTGCCAGCATGTAGAGACTAGCTGCTCTGAGCTGATGGATTCGTTCTACTTCCCTTCTCCAGGGTTTAGAGGATTCAGTGAACAATGGATGCAAGTCATGTGGCACCAGGGACGAACCTGGAGAAGATGTGGAGTCTATTGTTCCTATCGAGAGCTCCTCCTGCAGCTGTCCTGCCACCACCATTCTGGACTCGCCCAAAAGCAAAAACGGTATATATATAATATTACTTGCTTTTCTTAGGACTTTAAAAGTAATTGTGTAAAAGCCTGCTAACGAAATTTCAGGGAGCTCCCTGTTATTTAATTTTTGTTTTTTTTTTGTAGCTCAAAAAGGTAGCTCAATTCATTTTTAAAGTGGCTTTCTCATTACTGGGCTATTAAGATACATTTTGCTTATATATCACTATGTATTAAATCAGGACCAGAACCACTCTTCAGAGCAGTAATATTTATTCCATATCTATAAATCATAATTTAAAGCACTTTCTGCAGTTCATAATATATCCAGCAGGTGGTGTATACCAGCGCAATCGATCTAAACAACCAATCAGCCAATATACTGTGACCAACAATAGACTTAGTGTTACCTACAGTGCAAGAGGGATCAGCTATCTTTTTGAGTAGCTGTGCAACAATAAAATATAGGTTGTAGGTGTGTCTCTGTCTTCATAATTCAACCTTTGTGTTTATCTTCCACCATCAGCAGCCCTTAAGCAATAATGCAGTTGGTTTAGTGTAAAAAAAGATATTATGATTTATTTATTCCCTTTTTTTTTGGTTCAAGCAGCATACATGAAAATAGACTCCTGTAAAATGTTGTTTAAAAGTCGATTGTTTGATTAATAGTCATTATAAAGTATCACATGATTTATGTCACACGACAGACTTCTAAAATACTTTGAACATGTAGTGCACTGCATAGGGTGGAGAATCCATTATTTCACTGCCTATGTGGTGCATTTATATTCAAAGGTTAAGACAAGTTTGTGTACATTTTAGAATTTAAATGCTTTCTGAAGCCTCTAACCATGTTTGTTCGGAGGAATATTGATATCCTATACATGAAGCTTTGGGCACATTCTAGAATTCTAGAAAATACTGACTCATCCCTGCTTCCATATATTTCTTGCCCAAATGTAGGTCTGTTATGTTTAGAAACGGGGGGGGGGGGGGTGTACTGTTTTGGAAATAATGGAGAGTTGGTTACTCATAATAGACTGGTGTGTGTGTAGGTTTGCTATCTCATAGTCATGGCAGCGACTGTGGCTATTCTTCCAGTATGGAAGGCAGTGAGACCGGTTCCAGGGAAGGCTCAGACGTGGCCTGCACTGAGGGAATGTGCAACCATGACGAAACAGGTACCAGATTCTTTGTTCTGTTGCGAGATGGTTGAATAAACAATTCACAGAATTACAACCCAATATCATGCTTTTCTGGGATCACATAAGAGAAGATTTGCATAACAGCATGAAAATCCCTCCAAGCAGCACTTTCTATTTAAAAATTGCCCAATGTGAACACAGCCTAAAGCACATTATCATATTGTACTCTCAGAAACCCCCCAAGTCTGAAGTGCTGCAACGGTATGTATGTTTAAACGGTGTATGCTAAAGTTGCTGGAGCCATGCTGGTTTGCGTGCTGATATTTCATTTCCAAAGTAAATGATCTATAACGTCTTCATTTTAGTAACGAGCCATTTTAAAGATACTTCCTTCTCGTCTCTGCAGCCTACTCGTGCAGTCACCACTGCTTAGAGGACAAGGAGGAGGACGCCGTGGATAGCTGTGTGGAGTGTTGGGCAAACTGTGAAGAGCGCGCCAAAGGCAAGAACAAGAAGAAGAAAAGGAAGGGCTGGAGCTTGCTAAATGCAAATGAGCATGTGAGTTACGTTGGACAAAGCGTAAGCCCCATGACACTTTTCAGTCTAGCAAGATTTTTTTTAATAATAGTAAATCACAGTATGATTACAGTACAAACCAATATAAATGGGTTTAGGTACTGTACATTGCATCTCATACCACTAGCTTAATAAGGATTGCATTAAATGGCAGTGGTGCAGGTATTACTTACTTATTTAGGTAAATTGATGTGCAAAGATGGTGGCTTAGTGGTTAGTACGTTCGCCTCACACCTCCAGGGTCCGGGGTTCGATTCCCTGTTTGCATGTTCTCCCCGTGCTGTGGGGGTTTCCTCCGGGTACTCCGGTTTCCTCCCCCAGTCCAAAGACATGCATG
>JAOUWY010000048.1:6266999-6279159 GCA_025728095.1 Prietella phreatophila | reverse complement strand
CCGATCTTGCACCAGAGTCCTATGTTGTTCTCCATGCCATTCTGTTATAAATAAAAGTCTTTTTTAAAAGGTAAGACAAAAACACACCCATCACTATGAGGAAGATCAACAAGCCTAAATAAACCATGAAATGGCTACAAATGACTTGAAAAGCTTTACTATTAGTGCTTAGTTAACTGGAGCTGTGATCAACCTGTCTGGAAGAGGATATATGAGTATTTTGCTCTCATATACAAACCTTTTCCTGGAATCTTATTTGTTGGACTTGGTTGCATCAGTCTCCAGACCTACAATTACACACCACCATCATGCCAACAAACTATTTGGAGAGCTTGCCAAAAGTCTTGCTGGATTGTCAAACCACAACCGTTAGTTACTGGAGTTACGGCTAAGCATTATTAAACTGGCTTGTAAGGGGGGTCTGTAGGTCTGTTTTCTTTGTAAAGAAACTTTTAAATCTTGCACATGTATATTCATGTGAATATGTATGGATTCATGTATGAAGTACAAGGTGATCTGAGATGAAATTCTGACTGCTTCTTCCAGTAGAATGCATACTTTGCTCTTTTGCATCTAAACAGGAAAGAAGATTCCTTCTACCTAGAACACTACATGGTACTAGAAATGATCAGCTACATACAGACTTAGATTAGTTACCTGCCCGTTTTAGTGATGAGCATCTCAGTGCCGATGTTGTTAAATTTGTCCCACAGTTCTCGCCCCTGAAGCGCCACATGAACTGGAAGTGACATCAACTCTGCTTCACCACAGCTTGTCCGGCAAACCGAATTCATCTCTCCTGTTCAATAAAAATGGATGTCTATGAACCAGTAATAAGATTTTTATTTGGTGGAAAAGAGACATATGCTATATTTTATGTTCTGTGTCTGATGATGTCACCACATTCACAAGTAAATTGTCTGACGTTTTGCTATACATTTACATTTTTTCATGTAGCAAACACTTTTAGCCAAAGCGACTTACAAATGAGGAAATGCAAGCAAATTTCAAGCTGTTTATTCTAACAACACAAATACAAGAGACAAAATACTATGTCTTCACATAAGACAAAACAAAAATGTACAAATAGCACAACAAATCACTGTACAATAAGATTAAACACATATAAGCATATAAACACATGTAAGGTGACTGTCTGGTGCCTAGAAGCTTCAAGAATATACTTCACTTACCTTGTGGATAATACCCATAGCTCTTGGTCAGGGGATTGACTGGATAAGGGTAGTCCTTGTGGACATACATGGCCTTGAAGCTGGAGTCTCTGACCACTCTGGATTCTGAGTGAAGCATTCAGCTTTGGATATGTGAGGTGATGTGTTGTGAAGCTCTTCCCAGGTGGACACCCACCCTCTTCTCATGGGGAAAAAGGTGTGTATGTTGGCTACAACCTCTTTGATCTGCCATCTTGTTTCACAGTTTGGGCCTTGTCCTGGTCATTGAGGTGTCTGGGAACTTCACTTTCTTTTTATAGGGAGAAGGGGGGGAATCTCACTTCAGAAGCTTAAGGGACTCCTCAGCCCCCTGAAATGTCTCATGAGGTGCTAATCACCCAAGCAGTTTGTCCCCTTATTACTGCAGGAAGCTAGGTACTGTCCATGGCACTTTATTAGCGCTGGGTAAAACATGTCCTTTTGGCCTGATCTCAGATCGGCCTTCCTAGGCCAAGTCCTAGCTTTATGCATTCTATGCCCGACATCAAGATAATGGTAACAGGACCAACAACAAATGGCAACTTCCACCAAAAACCTCTTTATTGACCAAGCCTAGACAGAACGCCTACAAGAAATGTTTGTAAACGGCAGGAAGTGTGGGTAGTGACGCTTGAACACAAGAATGTTTCTCCACCTTGTTGCCTCTGGCAAACTTAACCATGTCAAAGACATTGATCTCCACGTCAAACTCCGCATAGTTTATTCACAAGCAATAAAACTTGCCATTGGAATGGGAGGACAAGATGGTGACCAACAGCAGCAGGTGAGATATTAATATGTCAAAAAGTGTAACTTTTATATTGTATGCTCTTAAATCCCAAGTAATTACTGTAAGAAAGATCATTTAAAGGAAACGCTAAAGTCATGTGCTGGTGCTGGAGTCAAATTAAACTTAATGTTGAATATTAACCTGGGACCAACACTAAAAGCCTACCATATTATTGTATTTACATTTACAATAATTATTATGATTTTCTGCTTTAAAATTTTCGCAAACACAGGGAGAAACTCCATACCAACAGTAACTCAAATTCAGTATGGAACTGGGGATTCTGAAACTATGATCCGGTTAGTTAACATTATCATTTATGTAAACTGATTTCTGGAATAATCTTGAAGATATTTTTCAACTCATCTAAGAAAGGTTTTATTTAGACCTGCTACAGAATCAAATTATTAAGAGTACAAGTTTTAGAGTTAAGATGACCATGTCCTAGACTCTGCATGGTCATGTCCACTCATGGTCATGTAAGCAAACTTTGTTTCATGGAAAATGTTCAGCGATTTAAGCAAGCAGATAAAATTGCAGTGCCAGCGTCGGTGCGTTCTGGTGCGGCGCTGATAGGACTCTCCTCTTGCTTATCTCCCTGTCCCATATCTGTCCATCCCCACTCACCCCACCCAAGCTGAAGAGCCTGCAGCCACCACATGCAATTGGGGTCACTCCAATGTCAGCCTTTAGTCCTGCTAATAACAGGATGCTGAGATGTGTGCTGATCTGGGATCAGGTTGGGTTTACGAAGAATTGTGAAGGGCATCAGTAGGAGAAAGGTCAAAAAGTGATAGCAGACCTGTGTTGGTACACGTTACACTAAATGGTTTGTTCGGTATCTATTAGCCTTTATTCATAAACACCTGCAAACAACTTACTGTGTAACATTGAGTATTATGTGAAAATTACTTGTGATCTTGTGCAAATGACACTTTATTAAAACCTTGTTATACAAACTATTGTGCATGAATTATTAACCTAAACTCACTTGTTAGTTTTAGTTGTCTATGTTAGACCTTTAGGTTCTAGGTAGCATCCAGTGTCTACAGTTTATTTTTTTAAGTGTTCCTTTAAGTATGGTTGTTTTTTAATGCCAGCTTCTATGGCTATTTAGATGGTGAGAAATGTGAAAGGAACTCTATATAAGGGTTTTTTTTTAAAATCTGTTTTTCCTAAAAACTTTAAAATTGCATTAGGTTTGACTTTTTTTTATTAGAACAATTTCTTCCAGAATATTGACTGTATAAAAAAGTTTCTCACTGGGTTAAGACCAGTACAGTCTAATAAAACATGTTTCAAGGATAAGGGATTCTGGCAGAAGGTACAGTACATTTGGTGAGTCTTCTCCTAATATTAAAAACCTGTGTGTCATCCTGGAGTGACCTATTTGACAGTGAGTGTAGATGATCTGGTCCCAGCGATTTGAAAACAGGAAACGTTTCTTTTGGTAAATGGTCTGCACTTATATAGCGCTTTTATCCAAAGCACTTTACACTGTGTCTCATTCACACACAAATATGGAAGTGCTCACTTGCCATTGGGAGCAACGTGGGGTTCAGTGTCTTGCCCAAGGACACTTTGGTATGTGAAGTCACGTGGGCCAGGAATTGAACCACCAACCCTACGATTAGCGGACAGCCCGCTCTACCACTTGAGCCACTGAGCCACCTGAGGCTGATTTCATGGAGTTTGTTCATGGTGCATTGGCCCCACTCAGTTTGCCATTTGTTGTTAATATACGCATTTATTATGGGTTTTAAGTCACTGGGAGGTATTGGACACTTTTTGAAATCCGTTGATAATGCCTCTTTTGCAGCAGTTTCTGCTTCTTCATTTCCCGGGATTACACAGTGTCCAGGTACCCAGCAGAAGTAGATACTATGCAGATCCAGTCATTTGCAAAGAATTGTTACAAGCGTTGGGTGATAATTTTTTAGGGATGACATTGCTTGAGGGGCTTAGTGGTTAGCACGTTTGCCTCACACCTCCAGGGTCCGGGGTTCGATTCCCGCCAGGGCCATGTGTGTGTGGAGTTTGCATGTTCTCCCTGAATTCTATGAATGGGTGTGCGAGTGTGTATGTGATTGTGCCCTGCGAT
Source organism: Prietella phreatophila (assembly GCA_025728095.1). Taxonomy (NCBI): domain Eukaryota; kingdom Metazoa; phylum Chordata; class Actinopteri; order Siluriformes; family Ictaluridae; genus Prietella; species Prietella phreatophila. The sequence continues at coordinate 6,275,057 of JAOUWY010000048.1, read as the reverse complement.
AGTGTGTACCACGCCTTGTGCCCGATGCTCCCTGGGATAGGCTCCAGGTTTCCCCGTGACCCTGAAAAGGATAAAGCGGTATAGAAGATGAATGGATGGATGGACATTGCTTGAAGACATGATTTTGAATCTGTAATTATCAGAACGTTTTTCTGCTGTATAGTCTTTATGAAGTCCAGTGCTAAGATGATAGAATTTGCCTCTGCTGTAAAAACTGAGCTCTGGTTGGGGATGGATATTCCTTTTTTTTTGCCGATTGATCACGAATGCATATTTATATATTTCTCTAATATATAGGAGTTGTTGGTGAAAGTCATTCAGGTGGGTTTTCAGATTTTTTGTTTCTTGTTATTTTTTTTTTAAGTTCCAGGGGTGGGATTATACAGCAGTGCATCTATTCCAGTATGCTCATATCTACTTTGAGAGTTCGTAAATGTGGTTTGATCCGCAGTCCAAAAGATCTTGGTTTGTGTTCGTATAGGCTTGAAGAACGGGTTGAGAAAACAGGACGAATAATAAAAGGAAATACCTATTATTATCCAAAAAGATCCTCCCAATTTCATTTGGAAAAGGTTAATGGTTCTTTGGTTCCTAAAGGGGCTCGACATGTGATCTCTCTCATTGGGAAACACACTGTTGTAGGGTTCTACATAGAAACTTTAGAGAAGTCATAAACACCAAAAGGTTCTAGATCCAACAGTAAGCAGCCTCTGAGGAACCATCGTGACTCAGTTCAAGGAGAATAAATATTAAAATAAAAAGAGAGAGAAATATTGGGATTTTTTAAAAATGGCCAATAATCCTTCTTTTAAGTTTAAAAGACAAATAAGCAGGCTGAAACTATATATTTCTAACTCTCAGCAGAACTGTACAGCAACATTAAAAACAGTCTACTGTACGAAACATAAGCTTTTATGTAATCAGAACAATGAACAACATAAAAAGCTTCACAGCTCACTTGTCTTAGACCCAGCATATTCAAGGAAAATATTCAGCTTTGGAGAGCAAACATATCTAATAAACTGACTCATTAGGTTATAACTTTTTTTTTTTTGTTGTCGGTCCAATTCCAGGTTTAACCAGAGTGATAAGAAGGCATGTCCTTCCACATGTGCAGACACACTAAAGTCAGGAGTTACTGTTCGGTGGTTGATAGAGGACAGGAGTCTGATTGGTCAAAAGGCGGGAAAGGAGAACCCAGATAAGAGCGAGACAACCCTCGTGTCATCACCATATGCAAATGAGTAAAGGTCATTAAAATGCTGAGGGAAGGGGGTTATTTGACAGAACTCTGGCGGACCGCTGAACAGAACGGAGACACCGAGCCTACAGACAAATAGAAAGGAAGGAAAGATGACAGGGAAGGTGTTAAGTGAGTATAATTAAGCTGTGTTAACACCTACCTCAAGGGAACATGAAACAAGTGACCTTAAGGTGAGCAAAGCAACTTGGAAAAGGTAACAACTTTGTGCCAGTTTTGGCTTCCAATTAAACTGTTGATGAATTGGGCCATAAGCATGTATGATCTCAATGTTTAGAGAGGATTTTCTTGTAAGTACCGTAAAAAGAACAATTTGATATAATAAGGGAAAGATACTGAGCCTATTTTCTTCTGTTTTCTTCACAGGAACAATCCGGAAATTTCTCACACTAAGGTTCACAAGATCTTATATTGTGTTCTGGACAGGATATCATCATATACTGTAAGTTCATTATGGAGACACTACAGTATAGATGATGTACTATCCAGGGTGGCATAACTCCTCCTGTGAGATACCCCACACACACAAAGTCTGATAGAGAGAGGCGGATAAACCGTTACCATTACTGAGTTTAGTAATGGTAAGGGTTCTTTTGCTTCTTCTCGCTGGCACCAACCATCGAAAACACCAAATGCAATGAACTTCATATGAATACTTTGTAAATATGTCATAATAGCATTGTAGCTCTATCTGATATAAATTAATTTCTTATTTAACGTAACATTGCTTGATGTGGAACTACATGCTGAATCTTGTCCTTGTACAATGACCATAAACGTATTCATATTAGTATAAGTGCATGAATTCAGTAAATTCAAAAAAGTCTATTTTGCATGAGGGCTGTGGTTATGATTAAAATGTCTTGAATTAACACAAGTTAGCATGTCAGTAGTAACTATTTTCAGTGTATAAATGTATTATGATGTGCCTTGGTGAATTGTTATATTAATTCGCCAAACATGTATCATACACGGCCATTTCAGGTCATCAGTTTTTGAGGTTTTTTTTGCATTGGGTGTCTTGAGGAAGGAATTGGCAACCTTGACGGAGTATTGATAATAGCAAATATTGTGTGTTGAATGCTATCAATAATGTACTATGGCTCAATAAACACATCCACCTGAATCAATAACTCTCAACATTCTTCAAATCCATATTTTATTTACACACAATGTAGTGTAATATTATTCCAGAAACAAACAAAAGTCTTATTGTCAGTCACCTCAAATAACTCAGCAAGAAGGGGGGGGGGACGGACGGACACACACCGTGCTTTGGGCTAGCTTATCTATGAATTAGCAATCCATCACCATGGCCTGCATAAGAAGTGACTGCCTGCCAGGTTCAGCCACAGGGGAGGATACAAGAACAAATGCATCCCGGCCATTGTGTGCCCATTTTAGTGGCAGGTTAGAGCTCCATTAGAGGGGTATTGTAGCCCTGTGGGGCTGCGCCTTAGTTAAGTTCTAATAACTGTGAAAGACGAGCAGGAACTGAGAGACGGAAGGACGGCAAAGAGCTAGCAAAAAACTAAATAAAAACCTATGTAGCACATAAATAACTGAAGGGTACTGCTGGCAATATAACATGATATCAGGGATATTACATTATATTAACATCATTCTACAATTTTATGAGTATTATGGATAATAATCATGGACATGTAGCGCTAACCAAAAACTTTGTTTGTTTTTTTTAAACTCCTGGAAATGAAAACTTTCCCTACGCCCTCTCTCCTCCACATCGACGCAGCTTTCTTCCGTTTTTCCATGTCATTTCCTGTAATGAAAAAAAGAAAGATGGTGGTCAACGCTGAAGAGTAGCAGCTGACTCGTTAGAAAAGATGTGAGGAGTTAAAAGTTTGCCTCGCGCCTGGACTAGTTTAATGAGCTGCTGCTGCTGGTGGAGGTGGGCGTCGCGGCTGCTGGTGCAGAGGACGGGAAGTGAAGCGCTATGGACGGACTGCGTCTTGTGCACAAGGTGAGTCCTGCAGCAGCCCCACACACACACACACACACACACACACACACACACCTATATTATTTGTGAGATATATATAGATATAGATATATGTGTATGAACTGTGGCCAATGAAAATAGCTTCCGAAAGCGCTTGGTAAGTCGCCAGTGGCCTGCGCAGTGCAACACTCCTGATAGTTAGCTTACCATTATAAGCTAGCCGAGGAGAAACTTCTCCAGCAGCCGTGGGACGGCGTCAGAGCTCGGCGCCTGGGCCGAGGTGGCTTCCATGCGCGCTTGTTCGAGAGCCCGTGGATATGGGGAGAATTGGCCTGCTTTGAGGTTGGTTTGTTTGTGCTGCTAACGTTCGCCTCGTCTCGGCTTTTTGACTAGCCGCTGTGAGTGATAGCGCGGTCGACCAATCAGAGCGCAGCGTCGCATCCGATGCTCTTCCTCTTCCACAGGCGCTCAAGCCTGTGGTGTTCGTTTTGACCACTTGGGGGTTCTTTCTCACCTGAGACCACAAGACGTCTCAACTCGAGATGAACAGCTTTGGGAGGGATCAATAAACGAAACAACACATGAACGTCTGGGTTATAGGTACCGGCTGAATGAGGTGCTGAGCGGGTAGAAAGGAAGCAGGTTCTGCTGGGTTCTGGACAACATCTCAAACGTTTACTGATCGAGGAATATCGAGGAAATGAACTGATCTTCGACCACGTGGCCGATTAGATGGTGAGCTGGTTCTCGGTCAAACCGAGCTGGTATCTCAGCAGGTATTCAGGAGAACTTCATGCCCCGGCTATATAGAGAACACCGAGCACACATTCCTAGTACTGCGTATACCGATTATGTATGTCATGTTTTTAGAAGATCCTGACGTCGCTTGACATCAACTCGAGATCCCTGCCTCCCAAAAATCTGTCCAGGGTTCACGTTATTAACGCGTGATCGAGTTCTGTTTATTTCTTCTCGCTTGTGGGGTTTTACGTTGTTTGTTATGAGCGAACAACGAGTGATTTTTGAACATGCGAAGGCGTATCGAGACTGACCGGTCTGTCTTCTCATCATACCCGGAACGAACAGTTCGCACGCAGTGTGTGAAACGTTGCCTTATCCGTTAGGCGAAGTGTACAGACAGGCAGTAAGAGAACTGGATTCAAAGATTAAAGCGCTGCCGCAACGCTCTGATTAGACTGAGAAGAATTGGCGTTGGTGCCCGCAGAAAGTCAAACGGCGGTGGGGTTAATGTAGGAAACCACTAGGCAAGGTGAAATATTAGACTTCCATCGGTTTGTTTTCTACACCGTGTATCCTTGCATGGGAAACCTGGAGCCTATCCCAGGGAGCATGGGGAACAAGGCAGGGTACACCCTGGATGGGGTGCCAATACATGCATCACACGGCACAATCATACACTATAGATACTTGTGGACATGCCAGTCAGCCTACCATTTAGGTCTTTGGACTGGGAGAGGAAACCAGAGTACCCAGAAGAAGCCCCCTGCGTAAGGCGGCACGGTGGCTTAGTGGTTAGCACGTTTGCGTCGTACCCCCAGGGTTGGGGGTTCAAATCCCACCTCCACCCTGTGTGTGTTGAGTTTGCATTCTCGGGTCAGCAAAACCTTTATATTATTTGTACCCAACAGACCATGTGCCTACTATTTAGAAGAATGGCCTGAACAGTTGTTTGCTTCTATGCCAACTCTATAAATATTTGCTTTACAGAATATTTTGGCCAATGACATTTGGCGTACAGTTCTGCAGGCCCGTTATCTTGGGACGACATTTTTATTTTTTTTCGAGATCTCAAATCGAATACATGTCAGGGAAAATGCCATGTGTTCTCAGGGAGTTGTCCCTTGCTCCTGTCACCACTGGCTTGGTCGTAAAGGATATAAATCCACATGCGGGTTTCTGTGGCCGTGTTACAACGTATACTGTTAAAAGCAGCATGTAAACAGAGTTGAACTGAATACTGGCATAACCTGAGATCGAGACAAGTCAAATGCAATGAACTTATGCGTGGGTATGAGCAATAAAAGCTACAGCTTGGTGCACGTTCCCAGGTATTGAAACGTGCGATCTGTTGTGAAACTGATAGAGAGCTTAAGAAAATAAGAGCAAGAAATGCTTTTGACGTGCATGAACACTATATTCACTTTGTTGATGTTTGTTGTTCTCTTCACAGTTGTAAGATGTTTGCATGAAAACAGGCCAGGGGTTTGGCCCACCATCCCGCATTGACCATGACGGACTCGGTCGCCTTTTACACTGAGCCATGTATGGAAACTGAGCCAGAACGCAGCACAGGGTAAACATCCTAACACACTTTATTTTTCTTTCCTTTTATTGGAAAGCCAACATGGCTTCGTTTCATTATTGTTCTGGGGGGGTACTGCTTGCTACTTGCAGAACGCTGGAACTGGAAATAAAACGCTTCATGAATGTAGAGAACTTCCCAGTCTTCCCTATAAACGTTCAAGTGAATTATAGCTTTGTATCTGCAACGGTTCTTCACTGATTTATCGAGTACCGCCGTGAGATTTCAGCACGCCGGATGTTCTCTACTATGCTAACGGACATGACTACAAACTACCGGAGCTGCTAAAACAGTGCACTGTGTTGTGAATAGGGTGCAGTTTGGCCATAGTGAGCTTGCATGAACTTAATTCAATCAGGAGCTTTAACGTTTAAAAGGCTGTTTCTCTGCAATCCAATGACGAATAGTAGCGCATTCAGTACGGCAACCTGTAAACCAGGGGTGTCCGATCTCCTCCGGAAAGGTCTGGTGTGGACGCAGGTTTTCATTTCTACAAGACGTCGTCACACCCGAGTCTAGTGAAAGCCATGATCAACTGATTAAACAGGTGGAATGAGGTGGGGCTCCTGCTTGGTTGGAATGAAAACCTGCACCCACGCCGGCCCTTTGCGGATAAGATCGAACACCCCTGCTGTAAACAGTAACGAAGCAGAGGCGCTCCCTTGCCAAACAGCTGGTTTGTGTGTCTGATTTAAATAGCGATGTTAATAATTGTATGCGTTGAGATCTGTATGTGAAATTGTCCGTTGCAGTGCCATCAGTGATGGTGCTTCTGAGGAGCCCAATGAGAAAAAAGCCAACCACGAGCGCGGTGTGAACGTGGGACGGCGGCATGTTGACTGCTGGTGTAGGTATTCGTTTGTTGCAGATTTGAAACCTGATGTTTAAACATGATGCACGGACAGGCTAGTGTGACGGAGATGTAAAGTGTGTTCTTGCGTTATTGTTTGTGTAGTCTGTGAAGAATGTAAGGAGTATTTCCTAGAGGAATGTCTAGTCCATGGCCCGCCTGTGTTTGTGCCTGATACGCCCACCACGCTTGGAGTGCCTGATCGCGCAGCTCTCACTGTGCCTTCGGGGATTCAGATCGTTAGGGAAGGCCCGGACGTGGACGTGTGCTGCGTTGATGAGAATATCCCAACAGGAGCTCTGTTTGGCCCCTACCAAGGCCAGCTCTTCGGCGCCCAGGACAAACCGTCAGGAACGTATTCTTGGATGGTACGTGGTTTTTACATATTCCTTCAGAATCAGACGTTTTATCCTAAACACGGTTCCTGCTCACCTGGTAAATTCTGCTCGGCTTCTTTTAGATTGTCGATGAGGACAACACTTACAAAACTATCGATGGCTGTGACGTAACGAAAGCAAACTGGATGAGGTAAACATGAGCGGTCAGAGAGGACCGGTGGTGACGAATTCATGCACGAGTGTCCTCGCTTGCTAAGAGCTAACTCCAGTTATTCCAATGAACCCCCGCCCCCATGTTTTTATATTTTATCAGATACATTCGGAAGTCTTCAGAGGAGGGTGTGAGAAACCTGAGCGCGTTCCAGCACGGCGAACATATTTACTTCCGCGTGTGTCGCAGAATGGCGGTCAGGGAGAGGCTTCGCGTGTGGTACAGCGATGAGTACGCAAAACGTCTACAGAGTATGGTCGAGGACAGTCCCGACCACAAGGCCGACTCAGGTGAGCTGTCTCCTGCTCTCCCTGATGAAACTGTTTCTTGTCTTTTTGTTCTTATCGAGTGGAGTAAGATCGATTGGGTGTGCGCTACTGAGTGGACGATCGGATGCGTTCTTGATACCGACCGCCAACGAGTGAAGATTTGAACATCCCAGTATTCAGTTCGTATATGTCTTGAGACATACTGTCTCTATATAACGCAAAATTAAAGAGCGACACCAAGTTAAAGGAAATACCAACATAAACACATTACATTGCTGGTGTTTGGTAGACGCCCTTATCCAGAGCGACCTACATGTATCTCATTCATTCATCTGAGCAATTGAGGGTTAAGGGCCTTGCTCAAGGGCCCAACAATGGTAGCTTGGTGGTGCTGGGGTTTGAACTCACGCCGTTCTGAGCAGTAGACCAACATCTTAACCACTGAGCCACCACTGCCCCATGGCTTGGAAAGGTTTTGGTTGACCAGGAGCCACCAGAAAAGCTTTTCTAGGTTCTACAAGTCTCAGGAACTGAGAGGTGCACACCATTCTTCCAAAAGATATCCCTTTCATTGGTTTTTTGATGATGATGATGATGATGATGATGAAGAGGTTAGGTTTAGATCTGGTTCCTGTGTAGTCCTTAGTATACATATGATCAAGTACATACTCATCAAACCATCTCTCATCTCATTTCAAACTGGGCGGCTCTGGTGGTAGAGCGGGTTGTCCACCAATCATAGTGTTGGCGGCTTGATTCCCAGCCCTCGTGACTCCACATGCCGAAATGTCCTTGGGCAAGACACTGAACCCCAAGTTGCTCCCGATGGCAAGTTAGTGCCTTGCA
>JAOUWY010000048.1:6232908-6245966 GCA_025728095.1 Prietella phreatophila | reverse complement strand
CCCCCCCCCAAAAAAAGGTTTATCCTTTACTTCAAGGGCTTTGTCTTATTTCCTTTCCCTGCGAATGTAGTATTGTCCATGTTCGCCCCTCATACACGACAATAATAGTTCTTAAAAGTGCGTTATCTTTTGGCCGAGAGTGCTTATTGGATTTACGGATGCTTTTGCGCATGCGCACGGACGCTGTTCTCGGTCCGTCCGGAACGAGAGCTTGACATTAGCTCGGTCGAGAGTGCAGTTTCTGTCGTGCCCTACATTTCCAAAGAGTGGATAATTAAGTTTCAGAGCCCTTGTTTCTCCCAGAAATCCCGTCTCCTGGTCTCAGTCCAATTATCGCGTGCACTCCTGGATCATTTGGACGTCTGGGTGTCACGTTTGTCTTTACTTCGGAAAGCCATTATGTGATTTGGCATTTCAGATTTCAGCCCAAGACAGACGGACCGACACAGTTATCCTAAAACGCCCATGCATACTGATTCATTATCTGTCTTGTGGGGTTTTTGAAGAGATTTAGTCTGTGTGTCCATAGGCAGAGTTCTATTTCTAAGCGAAATGATTATTGATGAAGTTGGGACCTTCTCAATTAAAAAAAACCCAAAAAACTTCCATAGTGCCTCTTTGACCCCTAATGGGTCTTTTATGAAAGCTTTTAAAAGCTACATCTTGTATACTAAAAAGAGCATATCTGAATCCTGGAAGTGCCTCCTCCAAACCAGTGGTTGAGTAACAATGAGATCATTATGAGCCCACACAGAAAGAGCCACTATGTTCGGCGGTGCCTGACTGCCAAGCACTACAATACAAGGCCACCTACTAATGCATGTGCTAATTGGCGAGCGCCTCCATGTCCACACACTAAGGGCTCGTGGCTGAGTTTGTCTTTTAAGTGCTTTATTATGTTTAATTGACCTGCCTGCGCGAAAGCATAACTTGCTGAAGGGGCACATGAAGGGAGTGCGAGCTCATTTCATCGTGTTTGTCATTAATGTTGTTGGGCAAAGCACTCCAAGCTGGCAAAGCACTTCAGTAAATATTAATTAGAGTCTTTGCGCATGTGTGTCGGCGTAAACAAGGTAGGTTCAGAGTAAAAGGCAGCCGCTAATGTGCGCACATGGCACAAATCCAAAACCTGGTAATCTGTCCTTTTATGCATGCCATAAATGTATCGCATTTCGCTGTGGAGCGTTTTGTACGCTCTGCTGATTTCAACTATTCCGGTTCTTGTATTCAGAATGGAAGGAAATGGTGAGATTGAGGGAGAGACAGGGTGAGAGTGTCTATACCGTTCTGTCAAGCCCCAAAAGTTGTGTCTTACTGAGACTGTGTGTGTCTGAGAGAGAGAAAAATGAAAGCATGGCGAAAGTGTCAGAAGGCCACGATACTCTGCCGTCATGTAATTTTATATTCTGGCAGTTTGATCCTGACCCCTGACAGCGCTGCTCAGAGACAGGTTGTAAATACAGATAGTAATTGCTTCGAGAGGGAGGGAGCAGAAGAGAGGCATCGAGAGGGAGAACGACAGGAGTGAGAGAGAGCCAGGGAAAATTAGTTTCAGCCTCATCACACAAGATAAGTGAATTTGAGTCATTTTAGAGCTCTGAGAGATGAGCGGAGTGCCCTCAGAATGGACTGATTAGGAGGAAGGGGCAGGTCACGCCACAGACTACAGGCTCATTCATCACAAAATTACATCCTGCCAATACAAACTAGTGGCACTTGGCGAAAAAGTATTGACTTCTAGCTGACACGCACACTCGTGTCCGAGTCACGGTAAGCAACCCGATTAGCTTATCTTCTCAGTGATCAGTTATGGATAGATACTTTGGTTCAAATTGACAGATTTATTTGTATGTGTAGATGACGGGTGGCTTAATTGTAAAGTGCACAGTGATTTTGCAGGTCAGAAGACATTTTCAGATGCAGTCCTCTTACAGCACTCTTGTCTTGACTGCTGCTTGTGGAATTTTGAAGTACTGTGAAAGGAAATACTTTGTAATTTAAAAAAATGTGTGTGTATATATGTGTGTGTGTGTGTGTGTGTGTGTGTGTGTGTGTGTATGTAAGTATAAGAATTACTACAGTATAATTTGCCGTTTTTGGTCATCTTCATTACCACAGCATGAAAGTCACAATTTTCCATTTAAAACTGAGACTTTCTCAGTATTTCTGTATAATATTGATTTCGGGAGTGAGAAATGAGTTTGGTTTGTGAAAATCACAAACTGTGTTCACTGAGTTGACCTTGTGTTTAATCATTAGATGATGAAACGTTTAGCCCAGAATCTGTGTGCTGAGCCAGCTAGCTATACTAGCTCATGTCGGTGAACAAAAAGCAAGTGATAAATTAGCTACTTGGAAACAAAATAATTTGTTTATTGTAGGACATTTTGAAAATTTTGGTTACTGTTAATTAAACTGCTGATATGAGGGGGAAAAAAAAAGTCAAGACTGGCACTAAAATCTACCTGTGACGAATGTGTGCGAATTTACTAGCGGTTAACCAACTGGTTAGCTGGTAAGCACGTCAGGAGAACATGGGAAGGTTTTTAATGAGGTAAACGGGTGTGTATAGATGGTTTTTAGACTGTTTTTGTCATTTCTTGTGAAGTGAGAAACATTTTTAGACAATTTATTATTTCACGTGTGGTTTTAATGGTTTAAAATGACAATATTAAACAGTTTATAGCTTACAGCCGAGACAAACAAACAGCAATTTTCCCTTCAGGGTTGTCCTGAGTGTTTTTCTTTCCACGGAGGGCTGTATAAGTTTATGGAGCTTGTCGAGCTCGCTTCTCATAGCTCAAATGTCTAGTGTTTCTTTGCCCATTTGCACAGCTGTTTTCCAGAGTGCGCCACGAGGTGAAGAATGTATGTCTGTCTTTCTCCGTTCTCCCCCTTACCTAATGGATAGAGAGTCCCTCGGGTTAAAAACTGAGCCCTTAGCCTGAGCCCCCCCACACGCACACAAAGCAGTTAAACGTCTTTGGTTACACATGGGCAATAAACCTTAACTGCTAGCTCATTCATGTTTCATCCGGATTAGTTCGACTTGTACCTCTTCTTTATTACACAGACACGTCTGCATCTACAGGCACACAGTCTCTTACTGAAAAACAGAAGGAAGAAGGTATGAAGCCTTAAGCTTTAATTCCTGTAAGGGCTAGGGTTCATTCACAGTGACTTGGGGGGAACCTGGGAGCAATGAAGAACCTCAGTAGGAACGTCTTGGTGAGGTCAGGCAGTCCGTTCGGTCTGGACCAGATTACTGGGATAATGCAGATGCTGACACCCTCTGTTTGTTTGTGCGTTCAGAAGAATGAGTTCATGTTTGTTCTTCCATTGGTGGTATGTGGCTGGATTTGAGCCCTGATGTGATGCGCATGTGCATGTGAGTGTGTTTGAAAGGTTTTTACAGGGGTGTTTGTGCTCAGGTATGTCTTTTTTTTTTTTTTTTTTTTTTTTTTTTTTTGTGGTTTAGTGACTTTGTGGATGTGCTCAAAAGCTATATGAAAATCAGGTGTGCAATCAGTTGAGCCGCAGAAACATTGTAAAGCGTCATGCGGTTCACTGGTCCGATACAAACAAGCACGAGAGCTGCTCTGAGATTAGGCTGTAAGGTTGTAAGCAGCTTGGGAAACCAGCAAACTGGGTGAGGCATGATTTATGAAACTGCTTTCTTGATTCATGATTGTGTCATCTGTGTAATGCCAAGCTTCACTAAGTAGAAATGCAAGCTGTGATTTGCAAGCTTTTGAAATTGTACTGGTGTCTCCATTAGTTTTCAAACAAATGATTTATCAGGGAAATATAACAACGTTTGTTGTATTTTGATATTCGCAGATAAGTGCCAACACACTTTTATTGGTGGTGTATACCTAGAAGTTTTAATGGATCACTTGGTGTCTTCCCAACTGTTGGACATCTGTTGGACCTGTTTCAATAGGACATTTTACCTTAAAGATTTAACGTAAGGCATAGGGAAATTTGGCAGTGAAATTGGCATCCCTTCTTCTTTTACATCTTCCTCTGATGAGCTTTTATACTTCAAGTCAAAAGTTATATTCCTGAGAAGTATCGTTTATAATGGCCACCGATATTGCCGATAACTCTACTGTGGTAATGGTTTCAAATGAGGAAGTTGAATTTTACATGGCAAACATAGAAGAGCGGAGTGATGCATGCAAGTGAAACGTCCTAGTGCGGTTCTAGGAAATATAGGCATTTCTGGAATGCTGTTCGACCAGTCAAACTTGGAACATGGCTTTTGTTTGAACCCACCCACTTTTCAAGTGATCAAAAAAAATATTGATATGTGACTGTCTGGTGTTTCTTCTTGCCCAGGTATGCCCTTTTAGACTGATCTGTTTAAACAATTAATTGCTCTGAATGTCTACTCTTGGTTTGAGGCCTGAGTTTCGCTTATGAAGACTGCATTTGTTGTTAAAAAGGATGAACCATATTCGTATGTATGTATTCTTGCCCAGCAGGATATGTTTATCCCTGGTCTGTCTGACTTCTCAGATGACTCCAGACCGTGTGACGATCGGATGCCATTATCTCAGCGTGACATGAGATAAGATGGCCGACCTGCTGCTGACCAAACTAATCAGCATCCTCCACCTAACAGTGTGGGTGTTCTGGCCTGACCAGTCAGCAGCATCTTGGGAACAGCGAGTGCGTGATGTAGACTGCGAGACGCATCAATACCAGATGCGCCATCTCATCGCTGTCTGCTCCAGTTCAGTTCATTTCTCTGCTAACGAGGGGTTACGGAAGGATGCCATTAGCATGGTGGCACTTTGCTAATTGGCCATTTGCTTTTCTGACTCTCAGGCTGCCAAAACCACTTGGCAGTAAACGCTTGTGGCAGATACACATCGGCTTTGGGTTATCTCGAGTGCAAATCTGTGGCCTTGAGTACAATCTCAAGGCCACAGGATCAAGTTTCTGTAGGTCGACCTTGCGTAGCTTTGTTTCACCAGATGGAAATAAAATGCTGTCTGGAGCTTTATAAAGAAATGTTGAGTCAGGATCGGTTGCACCAACAAGAGCTAATCAAGGATTTGTTGATTTTTATCTTGATTATAGTTGTGTTGAACCATTTTCAAAGACATGGCTTGACAAATCTGTGATTATAATCCTAACCTCTGATTTCATCTTGAACTGGGATTAATTCTGATTATTCTGGAATTCATGATCTGATTGAGTATGATTGACTCACTTGTCAGGGGGAAAAAAAACAAAACAATCTGATAGCAGATATCATCTGGGGCAGTCGTAGCTCAGTAGTTAAGACCTTGGACTTCTGATCGGCCACTGCTGGGCCCTTGAGCAAGGCCCTCAACCTTCAACTGCTCACTTCGATGAATGTAAGTTGCTCTGGGTAAGGGTGTCTGCCAAATGCCATAAAAGTGAATGTAAACGTAAACAAAGGGAACACGGTTTTTAACACCGGGACACAAAATTTCTTAGCATCCTGTCTTTACAACAGGGTTTTGTTGAAACAATAAATGATGAGTGATTGTCTGTGTACAGTGTTCAAGTGGCCTCTTCCTGTAATCCACCTTATATCTGCTGACATTTCAGAAATTCAAATGATCTCGGGTGCAAAATTATAGTGAACCTTAAAAGGACATTTAAATCACAGTTCGTGTAATGTAGCAATCAGATTCATCAAAGTCTACAGTCGAATTCTATTCCGCTGGCGTAAATGCTTCCTATACAGTCCTGATTGTTTTTAAACAAGGCTTAAAGTTTGCTGTAACTGGATTAACCGGATAGATATACTCTGATTTAATCCGTTTTCAGAGCGTTTGCATCTGAATTTAGTCTGTGCCGGGAGATCATGGAGGATCATGAGAGACTGACCTGTCTCTCTTTGATACTTGGCTGCAGTCTGCTCTGTTTCTTTTTAACAACAGTTGCTGGATCAAATGGCCGTGTCGCCCGGCTTGTGCTTTATACCCCGTGAGTGGGCTCAGTCTGCCATTAGCATCTAATAAGGGCATGCATTGAATCTATAGAACAAAGACGACATAAAAGCAGTCACATGAAAGTGTGTGTGTGCACGTCTAACTTCTGCTCATATCTTGTACATCTTGTGTCCGGCATTCCATTGTGTGGCTGCCTGGCGTAAGCGAGCTTGTTTAATGCATTGAGATTAACGGGAGCACTTAAGAAGTCGCTTGGAGAGGACAATGGGGGAAATGAAGACCAGGCCAAAGCGACTCCTGCCAAATCAGGGAACAGGATCCGAAAGCACAAAAGGGTGAAGTCGGGTTATAGGAGACAGGCGAAGACACTTGACAAAGCCAGAGAAAAGGAGACAAACTATGGTACAGTACATTCATCCTGTTGTTGAAATTTCATCATAGCAGGCTTTGCTCCATCGCTCATGAATGCTCTTTGATGAATGATTTCTGCCCCCAGGCCAGCACCCACCACAAATCCTTGTGATTGGCTGGCTATTTTTCTAAGCACCTGTCCCCACTGGCTGCTTGTGATCCCCTCGAGTTCCATCAGCTATCTGTTGGCACTCTGTCAGTGCTGGGGGGAAAAAGTTGCTGGGATAAAGTAACTCAAAAGCCAAATGCTCCTGACAAGAAGTCATGACTTGCTTCTGTTTTGGGGTTTTTGCGGGTGTTTGTTTTTTCCATCCCCTTTTGTGTCCTTTCAACCTCTCAGGCTTCAAGATAAGAGCTGTGGAAAGTTTTGCCATTTCGGGAGCAGCACATAAGCACCCTTCCTTTGTGTTATCTTTTGTGCGCTGAATATCTGTTAACACCAAGCATATTAGGAGAGTTATTCACTCTCTCCCCCTAGCTTTTCCCCACTCTCTTGTCTGATATACGAGCTGGCTTGTCTGAGCAGACCTTCAATGAGTTGTGAGTGCGTGAGAAGTCATTCTGGTGTTGAGTGTTTGGACGCCAAGGATCTTAATAGTGGAGGAGGCGTAATATGACATTATTGCTCTGCGCACTGTACTGAGTGCTAATATAAATATATTGTCTGCCGTGAAGGCTTCCGCAGTATAAGGCCGGTACTCGTCTCTGCACGATCTTGCGGTTGATATTGACTCTGATCGTGTTATGTGCGAATCATAAAACTTCATAGAACTTCATTGGTCTCTTGAAATGGTAAAAATACATGCAGCTTTCATTTCGGTTCAAGTTTTACAATTAACTTGTTCAAATGATGTGCCCTTACCTCGTTTTGAATCCGTGTTTGACTAATAACTGTGGAAAGGAAAACACTGTTGAGAAAAGTTGCAACTCGTTTAACTTGGATTTGCATGAAAAGGCCATCCTCTAGTTTGGCGTAAACACAAGAAAGATCATTCCCTTTCATTTGTTCAGTTACCTAAGCTAGCTTGCCGTATTAGCACAGTTACATTAGCTTAGCTAGTGTTATTAAATTAGTACATGCTAGTTAAGACAACGAAAAAAACAGTGGAAACCCTCATAGAATTTGTAATGGTTCCAGTGGGAATTATGATGGTTTTAATGGAAACCGTAACAGTCCCTGTGGGTCTCCACTGGTAATTTGTTGTCTTCTAATGGAGGCATGTAATGTCTGGTGGATACCATTAAGGACCCGTAATGGTTTTTATAGTTAGCTGATGGTTTGTAATGGTATTTGTAGTGGAAACCATTAGAAATTCTCTGGTTCTACTGTTAGTTTCAGCATGTCACTTTACTGAGAAATGACAAAGCACACAAAGTCCTCTGTCCTGAAGACTGTTACTGACACTGGAAACTCTTTCCAAAATGTTAAAGAAATGTCTCCTCACAGAAAACTTCACCAACTTACATGCTTATGCGACATAAAAGTCCCTGTGTTAGTTGTTACTATAGAAACAGGCACATTATTAAATACCTTGCAGCCAGCACTACTGTCTGATCTGCTTTTCTAGAAAATGACTGTTTCTGACCAATCAGAATTGAGCATTCATGGAGGCTGAGAGAGAGAGATAAATACACTAACTACATGATGACCCTGATGGCTTTTAGGTCACAGTGCGATAGGAGTTTTTAAAATCGTTGAGGTGACTCAAAATAAAATGTGTATAAAATGCTGTATGAAATGAGGTCATGAGTCAAAGGTTGGCCGTCCTGCACATCCTGAAGAAATCCTGAGTGCTGTAACAAAGCGGCATGTCATTCCGTTTGTGTCTCTTTGTGTGTGTGTATAGATCTCAGAGAATGTGTTATTTTAGCACGAGGGACTTCAGAATAGGGGTCTTTTTATGAAGGACACTGAATCTATGCTCTTGTTAGAGCGCATTGTCAGAGCCGCTGAATGGCGAACGCTATCTCGACGACGAGTAAAGCGGCCAGATGACATTCTTCCTGGAGAATGAAAATAAATACGGCCTGCAGTTTTGTTGATACAGTGAAACAAAGCCTGGGAAAGAGGAGCACTAGTTTTGTTTTTGTATGTGCGATGGTGGAGAGAGAGCCGTTTCGGGTTCTTGCTGAGAGATAGCCTAGGGGAAGCGTATGCGGTGACCTCCACTGGACCCGAGTGAAAGCAGCCTGAATGGCTGTTTGTCTTCGGCGCTTAAAGCTGGTGTGATGCCGAGTGCGGAGGTTTCACTCGCTGAAGCATTTCATACAGGACGTCACCCCTGCAGCAGGAGATTAACCCGTGTCATATTATCTTACCTTACTTTTAGAAGCCTAGGCTGTAGAATAAAATGAATGTTTCTAGTTTACAGATGCCTGAAAAGTCACGGGTTCATCTTTGCACGCATTCAGGTTTTTCTGTGTTGAGTGACTTTTTTTTTTTTTTATTTGCTTTCTCATGATCTTGATGTAGCAGGATTAAGATCTTATCATAACAAAACATTGTTTGCCTGAGTTATGAGTCACGTTCATTGGTGTATATACAGGCCTGTCACAGATGAAGGAATAAAAATCCTCTCATCATATGTATTTGTGCATTTCATTTGTTTCATAACCTTGCAGTACTTCTGCACACTTTAATTGTGGAATAGCTAGCTACCTAAGCACTGCAAATAGCGTCGGCTAAGTACTTAGCCTAGTAAATATTACCTCAGTGTCTATACCTTAATATACCTCAGTATCCATGTAATTTCAATAGCTAGCCGCATGTGCTCACAAGTTAGTTAATGGTGTTTTAAGTATTATATCATGTACTAAAGCCAATAGCATGCTATAACGAATGCCAAGCTAACTGTTATTTGGTGTAACCTGTACCTGACATTTCTAGTCAACTAGATAATTATCCATCCATCCATCTTCAACTGCTTACTCCTTTTCAGGGTCATGGGGGAACCTGGAGCCTATCCCAGTCACCATCGGGCACAAGGCGGGGTACACTCTGGACAGGGTGCCAGTCCATCGCAGGGCACAATCACACACACACAGACTCAGTACTGTGTAATAACAAGGGTTGACACGTGTGTTAGGAAGCTAGCTAACATTTCAGGTATTTTATTGTCCAAGTAACTACCTAGCCTCATTAGCAAGCTAGCTAAAATGCTGGTATTTTGTAGAAAAGTGCTCAGTGTCACTAGCAAGCTCTCTAGCATTAGAGTAGTCTAAAGAATTAAAGAGAGTCACAAGCAAACTGGCTAAAATAATGAGGTTATACTGTGTAGACAAATACAAACAGATGTATTATTTACAAAACCTTAGTGAGGTTTGCATAACATAGGATCAAAGTAAAGGCTTTGGGAAAGTTCTCCAGGATGTAGGACAAAATTACATGTAATATACCTGCTCCGAGTGCTGGCTTTAGGTCAGAACACATCGAGCTTTTTTTTTTCTTCTTTTTCTTTCTTTTTCATACTCAGTAGTCATTTGTCATGCAAAAGAGTCTGCACAATGCTCAGAGAGCACCGAAGCAGTGAAAACTTGGCTTAACAAATTTCTGCATTCTTTTCCGCT
This sequence comes from Prietella phreatophila, assembly GCA_025728095.1. Lineage (NCBI taxonomy): Eukaryota > Metazoa > Chordata > Actinopteri > Siluriformes > Ictaluridae > Prietella > Prietella phreatophila. The sequence continues at coordinate 6,236,055 of JAOUWY010000048.1, read as the reverse complement.
TGCACACCAGCAGTCTTCTAGAAAAGTGTCTTTAAAGCAAGAGAAAGAAGTGTTGAGTCATTGCGCACTAAATCAAAAAGCTTGCGCAGTCAGGGACTGGCATGAGGCGAGACCTGCTCCGTCTGATTGCTACCTCGCGGCTCAGACTGATTTATCAGCGCTGCCCGCTGCAGTTATCAATCTCGTATCGGATGAGTGCTGGGAACGGAGACTTCTGTGCGTGCTAATGTATGCCTTGCTGAGAGAGTGGGTGTGAGTGATGGGAAGAGAGGGAGGAAGGAAGGAAGAAAGAAAGGGAGACGGATGGAGAGAAATTGAGAACAGCGGGAGGCAGAGGATAGGTGTAGTGACGGATGAGAACTAGGCTTAATGTCCGCGCCAAAAGCAGGAAAGCCTCCTGGGCCGTTCCTGAACCATTTCAAGCAGGAATCGATCCCACATGCGCTAAACACGTGGCCTTTTATACGCACAGGCGCACTCAGGATCATGTAGAGGGCAGGCGGTGGAATGAGTACATGGTTTGCCACAGGGAATGGTTTGTATGCTGAATAGACCAGCATGTGCTTTGTGAACACACTGAACACTGTGGAGGGAAAAATAGTTACGTTTTGACATTTTCGACTATACAGTTCTGAAAACTTCACTACATTTTCCTGAACCGGAGGAAATGTGTTTCTATTTTGCATGCATCTCGGAGAGCCAAGGCAAGGTTAGAAACCAGCCTAAATAAAACTATTTGCTTATCATTTGTCAAAAGTATATTACTGGCAGAAATTTTGGCCACAGCACGCATTTGGTGGTCTCTTTTGGTGTAGGCAAACTCCAGTGGGATTTTCCAGACTGCCTCACACTCTGTATCAGTTTTTAACAAGCATGCAAGTGTGTGTATGTGTGTACAGTATATGATGCCCGGCGATATAGACCGACGTCCTATCCATCAGGGTGTGTTCCCACTTTTCTCACAGTGCTCCCAAGATGGGCAAATTTGTCATTGCAGTGCTTTATCTGCCCATGTCTAGCATCTACAATGTCATTGTTCTATGCTGTGCAGTATAATAATAATAATAATAATTGATTATTATTACAATAATAATAATAGTAATAATGAAAATAGACTAGCATAAGAAATGCTAACTTGGGGTAAATGTGAGCAACAAGAAACCACTGCAGCGGAGAAATAAGTCAATAAATAAATAACAAATCTGAAACATAAAAATTTATGATTATGATCTTGCCTCAATTTCCACCTTCTGTGGTTTATGGAATATGAATGCATAGTTTATGCAACATTATAGGCTTATTAATATTTAAATACATTCATATAATAAATCTTCTAAGTGATTAAGTTTCACATGCATTTTTAAAGGAATTTGTGAGACGTAATGTAATACAAACATGTTTTCATGATTTATTTTTGTGTATGTGTAGTTTTGTGTGTATGCATGCTTGTGGGCATATTCACTTGAGTGCACTTTTCAGTTTCATATTTTTCTGGCATGGCTACATTAAACAATTTTTTATTATTTTTTTTAATGCAGTCCACAAAACAGCAGCACAGCTTTTGAGGACAAAAAGTCAACTTTCAGCATTTAAAAAAAGCTCCTAACCTTGTGTGACCTACTTTTCTAAAACATGAGGCTGCCTGGTTGGATTTTACAGATGCAGTATGCATGTGGATCGCGGGCTGCGTTCTAGCGTATGATCGACTGAGCACGGCGAGGGGGAGGGATGGTGAACAATTTGACTAAGCACCCCATCGGCAGAAGAGTATTTGGCTAAATCTGTGCGCGAGTGTTCAGTCACGGCCGAGCCATTCGACGTCCCAGGGTCCCGTCTCACGCTGATCGTCCCTGCATTGGAGCTTCCTGTAATTAATAGGGACGCTCACCTGCCGGGGGAACCACAAGCTCCCATGATGCCGACGAGGGAAGGATGGATTGGAGAGGTTTTATCTTTCAGGCCTGACGAATATTCTCTCCCTATATCTCGGCTTTCACTGACCGCACACACTCTTAGCTTCTGCTGTGAGATACAGAGCTCAGAGAAGCTCTGCACACTGCGCTGTTTATAAAAAAACAACAAAAAAAAAACGAACCTGAGGTAAACAGGGAACATTGCTCAGAGAGCTGTTTTTGCTTGGAGGAGATATTGGCATTCTGCTATTTTAGTTTTTACAGCTTTTGTCCGGGCATATAGGCATTATAAATTATTGTCGGAGGGCGGATTGCTGTAAATTTGATGTAAAATGCATCATAAAAACAGTGTGATGTGTTTTCACTTCATTCATTTGCTCAGTTTCCTCACAGGAAGTGTTTTGGATATTTCCTGTTTTCTTCTTGAACACACTTGACTCATGGAGTCATTTACCCGGAGATTCTTACAGGAATGGCCCAAATGAATCATGCATGATGGATAAAACATGGCAAGCCCTTTAAATACTGCTTATCCATCTCATTGTAAACCATGTCTCAACTGCGTTTTGTCACTTTTTTTTTTTTTTTGGCCGAGCTGGGCCGTACCCAAGTACTGGCGCTGATTTTGATTACCCATCTTATGAGAGTTGAGCTAAAAATAGTGCAGGCAGTTGGAGAAATGAAATAATAACAGAAATGTCCTGATTAATGTTTCCGGCATGACCAGCAGTCATAATTAAGTGCACCAGGAGTGTCGATTTAAACGTAATCCTGTGTTTTGTCGTTATTTCCGTCGCCAACGTGAACCTGACTAGTGCCCTGAGAGCCGAGCTGGTACGTAAATGTGGAGGCAAAAATAGTGCAAGTGTTTGTTTGATTGGTCAGCAATCTTTATTAGTGGTGTAGTGATTGATTGATTGATTTTTATTTTTGAACCATGGCTTCTTATTAACGTCCTATATGCGATAACGGTGCATTCAGATCATGTTGGAAAGTTGAACGCAAGTGAAACGCCACAAGTCGTAATTGATGTTCTTTGAGCTCCGGGTCGTGTCGTGTTGGTAAGAAAACCTGGTGGAATTCAAAAATACGATAGCATTGTACAATTACAATATATGTAACGATAAAGTTAAGAGTGGTTTCATAAATTGATTACAAACATTCTTTGTTCATTTTCTAGAAGTAGTGTTAAAAAAAACTTGGTGTGTGTGTGTGTGTGTGTGTGTATATATAT
>JAOUWY010000048.1:6183710-6207525 GCA_025728095.1 Prietella phreatophila | reverse complement strand
CTGAAGGTTCGAGTTGCCAAACGTCAGCCTCGAAACCTTAATGACTTGGAGAAGATCTGCAAAGAGGAGTGGGACAAGATCCCTCCTGAGATGTGTGAAAACCTGGTGGCCAACTACAAGAAACGTCTGACCTCTGTGATCGCCAGCAAGGGTTTTGCCACCAAGTACTACGTCATGCTTTGCAGAGGGATCAAATACTTATTTCCCTCATTAAAATGCAAATTAATTTATAACATTGACATGCGTTTTTCTGGATTTTATTTTTTTTGTTATTCTGTCTCTCACTGTTCAAATAATACTGGTCTTCTACCATTAAAATTATAGACTGATCATTTCTTTGTCAGTGGGCAAACGTACAAAATCAGCAGGGGATCAAATACTTTTCCCTCACTGTATTCAAGAAGTTGGCTAGCTAGCTTAGCACACAGATTGTACTGCTATTAATTCAAGCATGTCAAACCCCAGGTCAGTTTTATAAAGAAATATTAAGAGTCTCGGGTTTAAATGTCTAACTTGCGCAGTGTTTTAACAAGTTTGACCCAAATTCCAAGCTGTGTAACTGGAATTACCCCGTCAGTACATGTTGCTATTAAAAATCACATTGGAGTTTCTGGGGTAGCTTACGATTATGATGAACGGCTGTTATGTAGTTTAATATACATACATTGCATATTTTTATATAACTTTTTTTTTTTTTTTTTCGGATTGGAGAGGTTTCCACACACCGGAGTAAAGAAGAGCGACACCATGGTGCAAAATGCTGTAACTTTTGAGTGTATTATTGACACAAAATGTGAATTATGACTTAGACGTTTCAAAACACAACAAATATTCTTACAAAGAACAGATGCACAATACCAAAGAAGAAAAAATTTAGAAAATTCTTTTGACTATGTATTTTTTTGAAAAAGGTTTCTTAAACTGAAAATACACATTCTAAGAAACCGGCATTCCAATGTTGCAAATGTACGAATAATAAACCTTTAGATTTGGGTATGTCATTCATAAAAAAAAAAAAAAAAACAATTTAAAAATACCTTCAGTGTGTAAGGGATTAGGCTACATAATGGACACTAATGGTGGTATTAGGTTTGATATTCAGCCTTGTGCTACTTTAGTGCACTTTAGAGTTTCCTTCTCTTCTAAACCCTTTCTGGTCCTTTCTTCTATACCCAGCTTCTATCTCTCCTCTCAGCACTAATTGAGTGGACATTGACCTATTGAACCCTTTGCTAGCTTTAGGGAGCTTTGAAGGACATGCACCTGCAGAGTGCATAATAAATGACCTATATAAATATTTAAGGGAACAAAGTATATTTTCTTGGCCAGTCCACGTATACAGGACTTGTTGTTGTGTATGCCAAAGACACTGTGGGGTTTTTATGTGGTTCTTTTTAAATCTAAGGCCTGTATGAAAGAAAGAGCGAGCGCAAGAGTGATTGTTTTATTGGAAAACCTGGCAGCTTTAATAGTGCATCTTTATTCCTCATTATCATGCTTGAGAAACAGCCATCCTCTTTCGGCACTCTATTCCTGTAACTCGATATCACAAGCCCCCCCACCCCCTCCTCCTCTTCATCTCTCTCTTAATCCTTGTCATACTTGTTCAGGAAAAAGCGTTGGCACTTTCATAGATTAAACAAGGCTGGGGAAAAAATACAGAGAGACAAGCGGCTGAAACGGAGCCACGCACGCACCTCTAAATCCTTCAGGAAGCAGAACGAACACATCAGGCCAATTAGAGCTAATGCATGGTGACGCGGGGAATCGAGGGCAAGGGGATTGGTGCCATATGGCAGGACAAACTGGAAATCAGGAAGGAAGGAGAGAAACAGGCTGAAGATGGGGTTGTTGGGCAAGGACAGAAGCAATAGGTGTGTCAGGATAGGGAGAGAAAGGCAGACAAATGGACAGAAGTTAAAAGCTCATCTTGGCACACTGTGGTCTCGGGGGTGAGGGTCAGCAGGAGGATGGAGAGGCAGTGGCATGCATCAGCTGATGCACCAGCCACTGTCAGAGGCATGTATAAGCAGTGGAGAAATGAGCTATTCTTTGATGCTTTGAAATTCTTTGAGTGATTCTACATCCATGCATGACATCATAATCTCATGTTAGCTTATGCATAAATGTTTTTTTTTTTTTTTAATGCATTCAATGAATTAATATCAGCAGTAGCAAAAATAAACACTATATGCTAGGACTGTAAAAATCTTTGAAAATTGCATTTCAGTACATTTGAATATTAATTATCCTGTAAATTTACACTGCCACTGTTGTTACTCTTGTCAAATATTATACAAGCTTCAGAAATTACACAAATATCCTACTTTTATCATAAACATGTTCCAAAATCATTTTTATTTAATTACCCACAATGTCTTCCTTTCATTGATATTTCTGTATATTTAACTTTTCTTTGCAGACACAGAGAATGTGCGGGCAAAAATGCCTGATATCCAAATTTGTGAACTACTCGAATTGGCGGAATAGTTTTGCACGGCCTTTCTCAGTGATGTTTGTTGGTAAATGCGATCTTTTAGCTGTACCCATGTATGACGCACGTGATTTGAAGGCTTTGGCTGAATGGCAATTTTGTCTTGGCCCAAATCTTCGGTAATTTTGAAAAATTGTAAGCTCCTCCGAATATTGCAGAGATTCCTTGATTTTTTTCTGTTAGTTCCTGCTGTTGCAAGAATCCTGGCGGAACGTGGTATATATGCTCATTGCATAAGATGAAACATATTGATGCTGTATGTATGACTAATATTTCAGATTCAGTACCATAAAAAGCGTCACCCATAAGAGCCAGTCAGAAATGAACGAATTACTTTCTCTACTGTTTTCTAGATTTATTAACTAAATGCATAATTAAGCATTTTTGTGATGATAAACACTATAGTATTGTTTAAAATGCATAGGATTAAAAAAAATGGCTACAAATGCAGCATAAGTTTGACAGTTCTTTAAAAGTAATTTGCAGTAACAGTGCCTGCGGTGTCGGGTCGGAATTGGCAGGAAGTTGCACGTACACCCAGATTTAGACATAAAAACGCAACTCCGCTGTGGCTGGTTGAGAGATGAAGAGAGGGTGTAAACAAACAGGAGTGAGAGTACGGCCACCTTCTATAAGCAAAAAAGGATTGAGGGCTGACTTTTCTTTTTGTCTTGTTGAACTGACTGTATTTATTTGTGATCTAATTTTATGCGAAGCTAATGAATGATCGCAATCTTATTTATCCTCATTGTAAAGTTTGTATCATTACCCAGTTGTTAAGCTGTTTTAGCTAGAGGACAGCTAGTTGCTAATGGTGACGTTTTCATGAGTTATGTGTAATTTAGAGTTTTCAAACTTCGGCAAGAGAAAGCCGATCAATACTTATTTTTGCTCTTTGTGTGTGCAATTTGGACATCTATTGATTTATCTGGTACGTGTTAGGTAGTGTGCTGATAATAGTCGGGCTAGTGGATAACACTTTCTTTTTTTTTCCCCCTTTTTTTGGTGTTATTTCAGGCAATGTTGGGTCTTGAGTTCTTACTTTAATCTATGCATTTTATTGTGATCTGTTTTAATTAGCATGCTTATATTATCAGGCTAGTAGCGAACACGTTTTTAGTGAGTTTTTCTATACGTCATGCATTTTAAACTTGGGTGAATTCAAACTATTTATAGCATTTATTCTCATAACTCTTCCACAAACCCAAGGTGACGACATTAACAGCAGATTTTTGTAGCCTCAGATTGCTGTTATGTGCATAGAATACATTTCAGATGAGTTCTCAATGAACGTATATTACATCTGCACAATGGAAATGGAACAGCACAACACTTTACAAAATGTTCTTCTGCAAGTAGCTCACATTCATTCTTTTTTTTTTCTCCCTTTTTTTCTTTTCTGTTCTTTTTTCCTTTTTTACTGGAAAGGACAAAACTCCAAAACCTCACACCCTGCTGTTTTAAGTAACAAGCATTCTGACAGTCCTAATGGAAAATACATTACTTCATGATGGATGAAAATGGTGTTGTTTTCAAAAAAGCAAAGGGACTTACTGGAAAATGTAGTCATAATGTAGACTATAAAAATCCACAATTGAGCTGCATTAACATCATAGCACCCTGAATAAAGGGGGAAAAAAATCGAAGGACTCGAGAATCCCAGCCTTACCAGAGAGGTAGCTGGAAAGGAAAAAAGGGAGCTAGAACATTACAAAGAGGAGTGACCTTCCCTTAATAGTTCTGTATCTGAACCACGAAGATCCAACACTTCTCATCCTTCCCTAGCTTCAGGTTTCTGTCCATCATTCTCCTACAACTGTTTCAATGAACAAATCAAACAAAAAGCAATCGAAATAGTTCAACACAACAAATGCTTCAAGTGGCTTCCCCAAATTTAACTGAAAATGTAACTTATCATTTCTTTTATCTCAAAATTATTCAACCCCTTCATGGCAAGCATCTTTAGTACTTAGTAGAGCACCCTTTTGCTGTTATGACCTTCTGCAAATGAGATGCAGAGCCAGACACCTGCTTCTAGCAGTGTTCCTGAGGAATCTTCTCCTATTCCTCATGATCAATGGCCTCCAGTTCAGTAATATTCTCCGGTTTGCGTGCTGCAACCGTTGTCTTAAAATCCCACCAGAGATTTTCTATGGGTCAGGTGACTGTGATGGCCCTGTAGAATCTTCCAGGACTTCTGCAACCAAGCCTTGGTGGAATTTGCGGTATGCTTGAGCTCATTGTCCTGTTGGAAGGTCCAATGACTTCCTCACACACGGCATGACGTTTTCTCCTAAGAATGAATCCATTTCGCCTTCCACACGCTGCAGGTTTGCAGTGCCAGAGGATGCAAATCAGCCCCATAGCATCACCAAGCCACCACCATGCTTGACTGTGGACAGAATGTTCTTTCTTCATTCTTCTTCCTCCAGACGTATCGCTGATCTATCATGCTGAAAAGTTCCAGTTTTGTTCATCGCTCCACAGAACAGATTCCCAAAACTTCTGTGGCTTATTTATATGATTTTGAGCCAACTTTTCTTGTGCTTTTGGGTCAGTAGTGGTTTATGTCTTGGAATTCTGGCATGGAAACCTTCTGCATTTAGTACATACCTTACTGTGCTCACTGAATCCTCAGTGCCTGTTGTCATCAAGTCTTGCGGCAGGTCTTTTGCAGTCACTTGAGTGAAATCTGGTTGCAGCTGTTGATGGCTTCCTTTTTCTGCCTCGTTCAGGTATTTCATAAATTTTCTACCCCTAGCCAGTTCAGGTATTTCATGTGTTCCAACTCAAGCACACCTGGTGCAACTAATGAAGCCCTTGATTAGATGCACCAGCTGTGCTTGAGACAACACCTGTTTTGCATATTTGTGCTGTTGTGAAGGATTCTATTCATGGGGTTGAATAATTTTGAGACTGGAGAAATCATGGTTTCATTTTTCAGTTGCTATTTCAATTGCTTTTGTTTGATTTGTTCATTACCAACCGCTGAAAATCTGTAATAAACCTGATTTGCAAAGGGGGTTGAATAATTTTGATTGCAACTGTAAGTGTTTGTGTTCCTAACTGCTTTCTGTTGTGTGTGTGTGTGTGTGTGTGTGTGTGTGTGTGTGAGACTCCGGTTCATTAGTGCTTGTTTTCACCCTCACTGGGAGGATTTAAATGAGCCATCGTTCTGACCTTTATAATCTCTCTCTCTCCCCTGGTCCAGGTCTGTCCTAAGCCCTCCGACAGTGGGGTAAGGCCCTGTCGTAGCTGTTTGTTGGATAATTGCCTCTCGTGTGAGGTGTTTGTCTCTTTTTAGTCATTTCTCCTCCTTATTGAAGGTTTAAAAAGAAGAAAAAGCGATGTAAGGGGTGGGCAAGAAAATGCGTCTGCTAGACACAAATGACCAGCCATTAGCGTGCCACTGCTGCTTTTGTTTCTTAGGCAAAGCGTGTCTGCTGCTGTGAATACTGTAATTGAATTGACTGTGGCTGCCTCTGAACACCGCCAAGCCTCTTTCCTCAGCTCAGAAGCCTGGGAAACCTGGAAAACTAGAATTTTATATACTGATCAAACACACAGATATACATGGTTAAAGTCCATGCTTGCTACTTCCAAATTGTGGTTGTCTGGTTATGAAAAGATGCCTTGAGCAGTCCACTTTTTGGATGAATTCTTTCTGACAGCTTTGAGAACATTATTTGTGCTACAATGTTGTTGTTCCTTAATATTGAGGGATCCATAGCACTAAATCGAGCTTCTAATGCTAAGTTAGGTTAGGGTATAATTTTAGCCATACTGAGTCTTCTCTCAACAATTCACCAGCATATCTGAGGAAAATGTTATATTCAAAATGGTTGTCTGATTCCCTTTGACTTTCTGCAATTACATTGTCCTGTATAAAAGACTTAACAGCCACTGTGTATTAGCTAGCTAAATTCCTCTTAGCCTCTGTGTTCAGCTAGCTTATATGTGCTTAAAAAATATACAGCCCTAGTATCCCTTTTTTTTTCTTTTTCTTTTTTATAAACACATTTATTCCAAATTAGATGATCTTTGAATACAGTCTCTTACCCAGTATTTAAAAATGTACCCAGGTACAATGATTGCTTCTGTGTATTAGCAAGCTATCTTGTTGCCTCAGTTTCAGCTAGCTTTTGTGTGATTTTAAAAAAAAAATTAGTCCTCTACATATGTAGAATAAAAAAAAAAATTATTCTGGTTTAGATGACTTTACTCCATGTTTCTGTCTCTTACACAGCATTTTACATAGCATCAGGAAATATTGAAAGGAAAACATTTCTGTTTACTAGCTTGAACCTAGCTTGTGTGATCTGTGTAGTTTTAATATTTATTTATTTAGATCGCATCATATTTGTTCTGATTTATATTATTTCTGGACTGTTGTCATTTCTTGCACAACATTTTAAAAATCTAAGCAGGCATCATCAAACTGAGTAGGTCAGGAACTTCCTATACTGCTGTACTTTAACATGAATAGATGTAGACACACTACAGCTCATGAGACATGGTGGCCATGACAGATGGAGGTAAAAGTAAGTCCAATGGAATATCAGAGGAAACTAGGCTTTGGGGATTTGAAGATGCAGTGGGAGAGCGAGAGGGAGATTGGAGTAGGGAGGTTGAATTACTCTCGGCTGCTGGCCCCAAGGCCCCGGCTCTCCACAGTGACCATGCTGCGTTTGAAGTTTAATTAAAGTTTAGATTGGGTATCAAACGTGGCCTCACCTGCTTCGAGTGAGGGAGCAGGGTCTGAAATTGAATGGTTGGAGAGTGACCTGTCTCTGATCCGTGGGCAAAGCGGCTAGGATTAGGTTCTATCTGCATGAAGCATACGACCCCCACTTTGTGTGTGTGGTTGGGGGAGGGCTATGTGTTGTACGGTATAGAGATGTCAGAGCACACATGTCCATTTGGATTTTATCTTAAAATATTAGGTTTGTATTAGGTAAGGGATGTTTGGGGGGTGGGGTGTTGTACATGTTGCTCCTCATTAACATGTACACATACTGGTGTAATAACCTGCTGAACTAATCCTCTCTTTCTCGTTGTCTCTTTGCAGTGTGAGGAGGAGTGTGTGTCCCATGTTGCACTAGGAGTGTGAGTGTGTGTGTGAGATGCTGGCCTGTTTGCCAGGGCCAGGTGACCTCTCCCTCCAGCTTCTTCCCGACTCGCAGATGAACACTGGACTTCAGAAATGTGAGTACTAATTTAGATTTACACACACATACACATGCGTACATATGCACACAGAAACAAAAATCTGCATTCTTAATAAAATGGATAAAGAGGTGCAACCTATACCAGAGCTTCTGAGGGTATTATGATTTGCCAGTCATCAGTGACCAATGAGAAAGACGGGAGTAATATTGCTTATTAAACAGTACCATAGACTCCGGATCCACCATGCTGCTTGTCAGGATAAATCACTTGTGAATTAATAAATAATTTGATGGACTATAGACTCATGTGTTAAGCAAAAATGTTGCCAGATATTTTCCGTCGGCAGGTATTTTGTCTCGCCAGTTTGCTTTTACCGAGTGAACAATGCTTCCTGCTCAGTGGAACAATCCATTTCAATGGCATCAAGCAATACTTTATTTAGTTATTTTTTTTTTTTTAAATGTGTGCCAGGATATGGCCAGCAGAGAAATGCAATTCAAATCAATTTCAGTGTCTCAATGTCAGCTTCACATCTCAGACTTTCAGCGTCATTATATACATAAGCAAATGTAAGCATAATAAAGTTTAGTCAACGTTAGTAAACAGAAGTATCGATAGATGTGAGGTTCGTCTGTGGAAAAAATAAGTATACCCTTGGTCTTAGAAGCTAGTGTTGCCCCCTTTAGCAGAAATAACTTCTTATACGTGTTTTGCATAATTGTCCACCAGGCTTGCTGGAATTTTTGACCACTCTTCTGTGCATGTTCTTTCAGTTGCAAGATGTTTGAGGGTTTTCTGGCATGTACTGCCTGTTTCAAGTCCCCCAAAAACAATTAAATGGGATTTAAATCTGGGCTCTCTGTAAACCTCAGTTTCTTCTTTTTGAGCCATTCCTTGGTGGATTTCCTAGTGAGATTAGGATCATTATCCTGTTGAAAGGCCCACTTTCGGTTCAACTTTCAGACAGATGGCCTCGCATTATCTTCATTATCTGCTGAATTCATAATTCAGAATGCAAGCTGTCCAGTCCTTGAGAAAGCGAAGCAACCCTAAACCAGAACATCTCTACCACCGTGCTTCACAGTTGGTATGAGGTGCTTCTCCTGAAAAGCTGTCTTTGCTCTGCACCAGACATGTCTGCTGTTACTGCGGGCAAACAACTCTAGCTTTCATTTGTCTGTCCAGAGCACATTACTCCAAAAAGCCTGGTCTTTGCCTATATGCTCGTTGGCAAACTGTAGTCTTGCTCTAGTATTCTTTTTAGACAGCAAAGGCTTTTTCGTGGCACGCCTCCCATGCAGGTCAAATTTGTGCAATCTCTTTCTGATTGTAGAAGCATGCACTTTGACACCAACAGTTGCAAGACTTACTAGCACATCTTGTGATGAAATTCTGGGGGTCTGGGATAAGACTTTTTGTATCAGATGGGCTGCTCTTGGGCTGAATTTGCTGGGATGGCCAGTCCTGGAAAAATTGGCAGTCATTTGAAATCCGCGCCGCTTCTAAATGATATTCCTTACAGTGGAATGATGTTTTTTCAAATAATTTAGAGATCGTTTAAAATCCCTTGCTAGTCTCATGGGTATCCACAACCCTTTTCCTATAGGCCTTATAGAAGTCTCTTGGCATGATAATACCTTGCACCTTTTTATTATCATTATTATTGACATTCTTATTAACTTTTATTTTATTTTTGTGTACAGCGCTTTGAGAAGCTGATTTTAAAGGCGCTTTATAAAATAAAGTTGTTTATTATTGTTCTTGCACCTCAACAGCAAAAGGAACATCAGACACTAGATACATGATTGGTATAAATAGGACTGGTTCCACCTGCACTCCTTAAGCAGGATCTAATCACCGACCGATCTTGAAAACCTGATTCTAATTTCATGGCTTTGTAGGGGTGTACTTACTACTTCCATGTTATTGAGTTGTTGTTTTTTTGCTCATTTAAATTGTGAAATTTCTACAAAATATAAATGTTGACATTTGGTACTGTATCGCCTTTATTAATAGCTACTGTTTCAAAGAGGATCAAATGTTTGCTTGTGCAAATATGTCAAACAAACAAACAATTATTTCCATGGGTGTACTTATTTTTTCACATGACTGTGTGTAATACTTCCTGACCCTGCTATACACTGTGATGAAATAAAAGAAAGAACCAATGGGCAAAGAGCCAGTTTAACAGTTCAGATGTCTAAAATGTTGCTATGTTAATACGTAGCGAATGTCATGATTTGATCAAGTTGTTGTATAGTTACTGTATGTGCTGTAGTGAGGTGACATAAGCCTGATCAGTTCAGTGTTTCAAAATGTTCCTGTGCTGTATTCCGAAAAAAAAATTCAAGGATTCCAAGGTTTTATTTGTCACGTACAAGGGACAACACAGAGTGAAATGTAGAGAATGGTTGACACTGGCACTGTGCAAGTAAGCAAGAGTATAGAGTAATAGAGGGTAATAATAGGAAAAATATAAATAGATGTAATAAAATAGACGTAGGAGGGCATGTTGGCTTATTGGTTAGCACGTTTGCCTCACACCTCCAGGCTTGGGGATTAGAATCCTGACTTCGTCCTGTGTGCGCAGTCTGCATGTTCTCCCCGTGCTTTGGGGGTTTCCTCTGGGTTCTCCAGTTTCTTCCTCCAGTCCAGAGATGTACATTGTAGGCTGGTGTGTGAATGTTCGTGTGATTGTGCCTGCGATGGGTTGGTACCCCGTCTAGGGTGTCCCCCACCTTGTGTTCCCTGGGATAGGCTCCAGTTTCACCAGTGACCCTGTGTACGGTAAGCGGTACAGAAAATGGATGGAAAATATTGGTAGATTTAAGAAATCGTATGTTTTAAGCATATATACAGTACAAAATGTAAATTTTACCGTTGGAAGGTTTTTCCTAGGTGACCATACATATAAAAAAATAAAATAAAGCCCTTAACGTCGCTATATCAGCAAACATTATTGCCGAGTCAGTTCAGTTGTAGTCTCGTATTTATTCCAGTTTTATGACTGGAAATATCCTCCAGCCTGAACCGTAGTTCTCGCCTCTCTAATATCAGTACCGGCTGCATAAATCCTGTATTGGTCTTTCCAGTGCGACATCTTGCATCTTCGGAAAGGACAATTAAGGACAGCTAAATTCTGTTCCTTCCTTCCTCACGTCCACAATTGTGTGCTCCTGTGACAAAAAGACTCAGGTCTATCTGTGCCAGTGTGAACGACACCCCTGAGTGACAGCCAATGCCCAATAAGCGCTGCTTTTCACCACGCACCTGTCAACCTCGCCCCCAGTCTCATCTCACACACTCTTCCAGGAAACCCTGCTGCCTGTCCAAGCCTGTCCTTTTCAGTGATGTTGAGCACTCGGTGAAATTAGGCGCTGTTGTTCGGAGGCCCAGCAGGAGAGCGGCAGCCATCAACTCCAACCTCCATCACCTCCAAACACAGAGAGCACCTGCTGCTCCTGCACAGCCATTCAGCTCTACATCTCTCTCTCTCTCTTTCTCTTTTTAACACACTGTCGCTGTGTCTCTCTATCACGCCCTCCCTCTCTCTTATAACACACACATACGCTCTCTATCTCTGCCCTGGCCTTTTCTCTTCCCCCACGCTCGCTGTTCTCTCAGCAGTAGACAAATGTGGGTGTCACCTGACATGACATGTCACGAGATTGGCAGGAGAGCTATTTAGCGAGGAAATGTCAGAGGCCATTTTGTTTAGTCAACAGCCCATGACGGAGAGAGAGCGAGCGAGAGATGAGGTACTATGCTCAATGAGGAAAAAGGATGAGATTAGTTTGTCCAGCTAAAGCACAGCATCATTGAGGCACAGAATGCCCTCAGACATGTCTGGAAGATTTTCAACACTTTTCTGGCCACAAATGTCAGACCTTTTTTGATTGGTTGAAATCTGAATTGTGACGCACAAAAAAAATTAATAAAAAGTAAACCTTTGAATGCGACTGCTTTCATACTCTTATGTGTTTGCATCATGGTGCACGTTCGCTAACATGGTTAGTGCAAGAAAAGAGATCCTACAAAGAAATAAAACGTTTATTTCCCTTCTATTTATTTATTTATTTATTTTTCTCTCCAGGGATTTCAAAATGGTTCTGCATCCAACAATGGCAGAATTTATTTATTTTTTCCCCCTTTGCCTTCTGTTCAATAAGGATATTTATATCACATCGCTGCTGATTTTTTAAAATCTGATTGGTCACAAGGTTTTGGTTAGTTTTCTATAACAGCAGTGCAGACAGTAGTTACAGCAGGAGGAATTAAATGCTTTGATACCTCTCCATTATTTTGAATGATTATGATGCCTCTCCATTGTTGATTATTTTCCTACAACAATACACCCCATCATGGTTTATTCCTTACTTAGCGGACATTTCACTTACACTGACATCATTTTAAAAGTTGGTCAAAACAAAAATGTAAACAAACAAAATTAAAAAAATCTATGCTCAGAATCGATTCATTCATGTTGAGAAAAATCCTTGCACTCCGTCCAGCCAGTGAGAACTAAATGTGTTTGCGATTGCTAAAATGAACGCAAAATCAAGCAAACGCCACACTATCCGGAGGAGCTTGCAGTCTTTCAAAATTACTGCAGATTTACCACGGTCTCAGCCAAGACGCGTCATGTGACATCAGAAGGCACATTCAGCCAAAGCCCTTTTTGATTCACGTGCGTTGAACATGAGTACAGCTAAAACGTCTCGTTGACCAAGAAACATCACTGCAAAAGATCGTGCAAAAAGATTTCGTGCGATTGCGGTTTCACCGATTAAAGTCGTTTTCCGGAAGAAAAATAAAAGTCCAAAAACTTTTTTTCTTTTCCTTTTTTTTCTCTTTTTTAAAAATTTTTTTAAATTTTTTTATTTTTAAACAGCTTCAGCAAAATCAAGGATTTTTGGCTGCAGCGATCACAAAAAAAAAAACAGTCCTGTACAGACTGAAAAGACCCCAAAGAGGGAGCGTGTGGCGTGATGGACACTTTGTGTAGCAACCTGTCCCATCATGCACCAGGAAACGGCAGCAGAGGAACTGTAACAGATAACAGACACAGCATTTGTGATTCTGCTTCTGTCTCCGTTTCAAAACTGAACTTGTCTTTAAAAAGAAGTAGAAAAAAAAACAAAAAACATGTAGCGCTGTGACACTTGCTTAAATTAGCACGCGAACATCAGGTAAAGCTAAACACTGACTGTCACTGTTGTCTGAATCACATGTATTTTTAGCAATTTTACAAATTCATTTAAAAGTTCTATATACTAATACTAATCGTGTTCATTTGTGAATTAGGACATTTTTCCGTGTCGGCTCATAGTATGTGATCTCCAAGCCTTCCTTTTGTCATTCTCATTCCCTGTCCCTTTCTCTAACCACTCATACACACCTTTCTCATGTGTGTCTCTCTTTACCTCCTCTGCCATTCGCTCTCTCTCTCTCTCGCGCTCTCTCGCGCTCTCTGTGTGTGCCATGTCCCCCTATAGAGCATGTTCTCCTGGGAGGCTGACTGGTGATAATGAGGACTCAATCTCTGTAGAATGGCAAAACCCAGTTAGACAGACACAGTGTCAACAGTGGCAGGAGACATCACTCTCCACTCGCAGGGGAAATTTGAGAAGAGGAGAGGAAGCGACAGAGAGGGCCGAGTGTCACAGGAAAAGAGAGCGCTAAAGACCGTTGACTCTGGGAGAGGGGGGAATGGAAGCGAGGCGCGCTGCAGGTGTTTGGCTAGCATATTCATGAAGCGCTTAACCACAGGAACAGCGTGTGTTCTGGTGCATCTGGACTCGGCGAGAAAGCACCTTCCGCTCCTCCCTCGGAGACGGACCGATCTCCGGAGGATTCGCTCGCAGTATGAGCTTGACCCACTTCTGGGCCTCATTACTTATGCACACTCTCTTTCCTTGTCCCTCTGCTTGTTACTTTGTGTGTGTCTGTTCTAACTCGAGACCTTTTTCCTCCATCTCTTTCTCTGCATCTCTCTCCGCCCCCTAACTCGAGTGCTCACACATTCATTCCCTCCACGTCTCCTCTCCTAATTCCCCCCTCCCCCTACACCCATCCCTGTCTCGCTCTTTGTCATTTTCTCTCCTCCCTGTATCTCTCTCTCTGTCTCTCTCTGCCTTACCGTCCCTGTCTCCCCCTTCATCAGCCGTGTGATTTGAGAATAGCAGTAATCAGACTAGCCCCAGGAGCCCCCATTACCGGCACACAGGGCCGTTCCCTTTCCATTGTCAGTCTCCACTATTCACACACATACACACGCACATACATACACCCTTCCACAAGACACGCCTCTTTCAGCTCTCGGCTCCCCTGCCGAACACATCAGGCCACTCCAACTCTCTTCTTTCAGCTACTTCTGCCTGATCGAAAGCTCATCTTTCACCCACTTCTGACTATAGCACCATTTATACGAGGCTTTTCTCCGGGGAGAATTGCTACGCCTTTATTCTTATTCATCTCCCTCTTTCTTGCCGTATAGCTCATTTCCTCTTAGCGAGTGCTCCTGCTGCTTTAAAAAGTGGAGTAAAAGAGGAGGCAGAAAGAAAGATGACAAAGTGACAGGGAGCAAGACAGATTTTCATGCTTCTTTTCATTAATGTTGGAATTTGAGTCTAAGGCTGCTGTTATGTTGAACTTGATTTGGTCTGTTGGTTGTATGCAACCTCATTATTGCCAACCTCATTATTGCCAGCAGTACAGCAGAGCATTTTGGATGTATGAATGCACATAGGGTACCTTACTAAACATTTTTTTTCTCTTATGTTTTATTGTTGTTGTTTTTGTTATTATTATTATTTAATAGATTAGTAGCCATACATAGTAAACATGTTTAACTATAAGGTCATAATGGACTATGTGGTTTGAGACACTGTCTATGACAGTGACTACAAGAGTAGCAACCGAACTTGTGTACAATTGTACGATGTCTCCATGCTCTGTCAGTCATGCTGTAGTGACGTGCCTCCCAAAATAGTGGGTGTGAAATTGCGAGAATTTTGCAGATACTCGGAAACCTGCCAGGGGTGTTTTAGCTCTGATCTTTCCCCTAGTGGACAGCTTTTATTTAATCCTCCACATGCGTAAAAGCTACACAGACAATGTATGAACAGTTCTGTTTCCTGTGTCTCTCCCAAGAGCCCTGTGCCCATGCCAGGTGTGCTTCACCAACAACAGAGTAGTCAACACTGACAAACTGTGCTTATCTGTGTTTTCCACAGATGGCACCCACTTTTCTCATTAGTTACTTTTGATTGATCTAATCACAGGCTAAAATCTAAGATCCTGCCTCTGTCCATTGTCCAAAGCCAGTTTAGTAGAAGTGTGCATGCGCACCGCTTTCGTTTTATTCAGTCCCTCCAGGATTTCATGATTTTTGCTGGATTAACGCAAAAATCAAGAAAACACCGCAATATAAGGAGGAGCTTGTGATTTTTCTAAATTACTGCAGATTTGGTACAAGGAGCGTCGTGTGATGTCATCACTACAGTCAAAGCCATCTTCAATTCACGTGCGTCGAACGTCTGTACAGCCAAAAGGTTGCATTTATCAACAAACATCACTGAGAAAGACCGTGCAAAACTATTTTGTGCAATCGCAGTTTTGCAAATTCAAGTAGTTTTCCGGGGGAAAAAACAAACAGAAAAGAGTCAAGTCGCATCGCAGCTTTTGCAGAAAGCCACAGCAAAATCAAGGATTTTTGGCCACAACAATTAAAAAAAAAAAAAATCCTGTACAGACTGGTTTACACTGCATATAATAATTAAAACGCACTATGTATACAAATGAAATGCATTTGTTGGCAGAAACAGCTTACTTTGATATTGATGTGATGGCCTTCACCACACAGTGCTATAAGGTTATCTTATATTTGGTTGTTTTAGGTTGTTTTTTTTCATCTCTTTCTTCAAAAACTTTAAAAATGTTGTCGGAGGTCTTCCAGAAGGAAGGTGGAGGTTCTTTCTTCAGTTCTTGTTCATCACAAGTATGAAATGACATTCTTCATTGAAAAGCTGTTTAGACCTGAACTAAGCTCAGTATGGAAAGTGGCTCCCAATTCAATCCATGTCTCTGCCCTAATGGTCAGGAGTGTGTATGCAGGCCGCAATCTCTGAGAGACGAGGAGAGAGATAGACAGGGACCGAGATAGACGAGGACAAGAGATAGACAGCCAAGGGGGGTCAGGAATGGCCCCATCACTTCAGTGGCTGTGTCTCCATAATTGCTACTTATGGAGGGTCCCCTCAGGGTGACGTGCTGCTCATCAGTCTCTGTGCTAGCGGCCCGCTTGGCGACATGCACACCAACGTCTCCGGGGCATCATGTGCCACCCTGACAGAGAGCTAATCTGACAGGAAGTCTGCCCACAGAGAGATGTGGTGGATTTAAGAGTGTTTTTGCTTGGCCCTTCCTAGTTCGCTTGGTTTCCATCATTTTCTTCCCTCATGCATCTCCTTGTGGCCAGGTAGAAAGGCGGCGTACCGGTGTCACTCTTAATGGACCAAATAGCTGTGGCAGGAAGACTGCTGTTGTAAATGGCTCTAATGTGCACCTCTAAGACTGGATCTCTGGACTGGAATGGAGTGTTTTGTTGTAATCTAGGACCAGCTTCCTCTACTCAGCTTAGCGTAGAGATTCTCCTAGCCTGGGGACATGACCAAACCAAAACTGGCTTATCTCTCTCACTCCATCTCACACTCTCTTCCTGCCACGTCTACCTCTGTCTCGCGCAGTCTCTCTCCACCCGAGGCCGAATGCAGTAGTTGGTATTAACTATCAGGCTGTAGCAGTGGGTCGATCACCGAGGTCAGATACGATACGCCACACTTTAATATGGCTCTCTATTTATGATTCATATGAAGGGAGAAGAATGCAGCTGGGAGTAGAAGATGAAGGGTCAGGGGGGACAAAGTGAAGACGGCGAGCATAAGCGAGAAGATACTTCATAATTCCATACCAAACTACGCCTTAAGACTTTCTGCAAAATGAATGTTGTGTCATCAGTTCCATAAATTGTTCTCTCTTATGTCTCGCTATCCGTCTCTATTTTTGGCTGTCTCAGCCTCCTTTTTATATAATAGTCATTAAAGTCCCAGGGAACATGGTGTAAAATATTAAAACATTTGTGTGAGTAGTATATTAAACATCCAGAAAACTTTGAATAATTTTTTTTTTAAAACCCATATGCTAGTTCATGCAAGCAGAACTAAATCTTCAAAGTGCAAAAATTAGCATTGTTCAACTCAGTTACTTACTGATTCGCTTACCAGATATCACAGTAGTCTACACGCAGCAGGCTAGCTTTCACTCACTAGGTTAGCTTTTGTCCAGATTTGAAGGAGTAGTTTGATGAGATTACAGTACTTAAGACTGTACTGAACTTCCTTTCGAAACACTCAGCACTGTTTAACATTATAGTGTAAAACTGAGGAAGGGTAATGAATTACAATCGCACCATTCGGCGTCGACTAGAAGATGAGTTCCCTTTTGAGTCTGGTTCCTCTGAAGGTTTCTCGGGTCCGGGAGATTTTTCTTTCCAGTGTCGCCTCTGGCTCTGGATTTCCATAAAGCTGTTCTGTTAACAATGTGTGGTGTTATAAGCACTATACATATAAAATTGGTTTTTAGCCTCCATCACTGATGAGGAGACATTACATGTACACTTGACAACTCATTCATTATTCATAATTTCTCAGATTATTCATACTTTAGTCTAAAGTATGACTAAAATCAACTTAATGTATTCAGCATTTCAGTGAATTGGTGATGCTAAATTGTCCATCTGTGTGAATGAATGTGTAAATGTGTGTGTTGTGTCCCTCGTTGATTCTTTCCAGGGTGTATTCCAGCTTTATGAGCAGTTTCGGGGGCTCCACCTCCACCATGGCACTTACTAGAGATGCATCAGTACCAGATTATTAAAACGGAGTACGAGTCCCGATATTTTTGCTGTAGTAGTCACCGATGCCGGTATTTTTAGTGAGACAGATGAGTTGAAGACAGCTTTGCGGTCTTTAACTCCAGTGCTAAGTGATTAGTGCAGAGTTTGGAGTGAACGAGAGGCATGTGTTTGTTTTGTCATTAGCAAAGTGGTTGAAACTCAGCCAGCCAGGTCTCTGCTCATGGTGTCTGCCTGGAGGTTTGCCTCACAGCACTGATCTGAAACTAGTAATGCACTTTTCACTGGTCAAACACGTCATATAGCTTTAACATCATCCTCCTGCCCAGAATACAGGCCTCTGTCTGCACTAGCCCTGGGCAATTTGGCAGTATGATGTAGATATTTGTAATAACTGCTTAAAACTAACCAACTATGATGTTACTTATAGCAAGCTGCTGATTTGTTCTAAGCAAACATTGTTCTAGGTTTTCATAATGAGGCACTCCTGGTTTGTTTTCAAATACCATAATACATTTTGTGCATCGAGTATTATGATAAATTGTCTCCCTACTACCACCATTCTTCTTTAATGTACTCCTGAATTAACTCGGTTTGTATCAATTGTAAACAAGCTGTATAGAACAGTAAGTAGAATTATTATTTTGCTTAAATTCTAAGGAAACTACTGATAATGGTCTAAAAACTACAACTTCATTCACATGTTTTGTATTTGGAACCAGTTATATTTTTCTGTCATCCTAAATAGCTAGACAGGATGTATGGATGGATATTTGTCCCAGTTCTCGAGTGGGATTTTTGTATCTGGTCGTTATTTGCAGTGCCATATTCGCCACGATTTTTTATTTTATTTTTTTTATCAGGAGTCGAACTTGTACAAATAGTCTAACAGTTACATGCATTTTGTTCAGCTTTAATATTAGCTAGGTTCTCTAGCTAGCTAAGAGTTTCCTGGTACCAGGGCATCCTGTGTTCTTCGGGAAAACGCTGTAATCTTATACAGACTAGCAGGTACCTTCAGTGTTCCCATGGCTCATCGTCACCACAGAGCCCACAATACATTTTTGTGAACAACAGATTAAAAATGCTAAGAGAATCACTTCATGCAGAGTGAACGAGGGCCTTGTAAGTAAGTGATCCAGGGGAAAAAAAATTGTGCTGTTCTTTCATCAGTGTGCAGAATTAATATTAGACTGTTAGAGAAGTGACCTCGACATGAATGAGCCTGTGTGAGTGGCCTTGGTCACCGTGAGAAGCTTGGAGATGAGGGAGCCAGGGGCAAATGGAAATGCATGTAAATGTGGTGTGTGTGTAGGAAAGATGGTTCTGGATCAGAGTGGCAGGGAAGTCCAGGTGGATGCACATCAGAAGCCCCCTCACCGATCTATCTCTCCTAATTCTGTCTCTCCTTCTCTTCCTCTCTTTCTCTCTCTCACTTCGAATGATAAAAGCTTGTTTTATACAAAGACTTCCTTTCAGCAGCCAGACAGCGGCTTCACAGAGAACACTTATCGTCAAATTCTCTCTCTCTCTCTCTCTCTCTCTCTCTCTCTCTCTCTCTCTCACACATCTTTTATTCCCTCAGTGTCTTTCATATTCTATAGATGCATCATACGTGTCATCAACCTGAGAAAATAAAATTGTCCTTTGGGATAGTAGTGCTGTTTATCTACTGGATCACAAGGAAGTGTAGAGCTTTTGTCTTGTACAGAAAAATAATTTCTCTGTATACAGTAATTGTGCATGTAAAAGTTGACATGGCTTCTACAGTCTTTTGTATACAATTCTACAATCAGACTTATTTATTTATTATTATTATTATATTTTTTAATAAATAAATATCTTTAAGGATGATAAAATTATCATGGGCCTTATTACCAAAGTCTTGTGCAAAAATAGCCATATCTTTTATATTTAGTATAAGATATATTTTGAAATATACGATCTTCAAGCCATTAATGATCACCACAAATATAATACTGTTTAGTACGGTAAATTCCTACATCTGTAGGTTCTTTGAACGTAAATATAACAGATTTTTGTGCAATCATATAAAGCATGAAAATAGCTGCCCCTGACTAGACTCACCCCCATGCTATAAATGTATACATAAATGTATGTGTGTGTTTGACATTA
Organism: Prietella phreatophila; assembly: GCA_025728095.1. Lineage (NCBI taxonomy): Eukaryota > Metazoa > Chordata > Actinopteri > Siluriformes > Ictaluridae > Prietella > Prietella phreatophila. Next base: position 6,187,813 of record JAOUWY010000048.1, on the reverse strand, counting down.
TACCTAAGAGGATATGAACTGCTAGAAATACCTAACAGGGTAGAATAAACTTTTTCACTCGTTTTTCAAAACTGCATGGGGGTGCTTTTGGGGTTTTTTTTTTAACTACCATGAATTTTCAAGTAATAGACTTTGTGTGAATTTACCATCCAAAAGTAATTAACACCATTTTTAAGTGGAAACTGAAATTGAGTAATAATGTTGAGCACAGATGTAATACAGGTCTCTCTCGAAGATGAATTTCTTTTTTTTTTTTTTTGGCTATTAAATGAACTCCAGAGATTCCCCATCTCACATTTTGTTCTCTTGGCCTTAAGCATGCTGCACTCATCAACATATAGGGAGGAGAGCAGAGGGAGAGAGAATGAGCACACTCTAATTAATCAGCTCATTTAGAGCCAAGACCACAGTTATTATAATAACAGGCTCGGCTGTTGTCCTTTTGGAAACGCTGCTGAGAAACAGTTTGGAGGTGTTAGTAGTTGGGTCAAGATTTTTTACATGCACAGCTCAGCCAAGCATAGAAGTGTAGATTAATAGGAGCATAAGTATATCTGAGTTTTTATGGTTGTCAGCTAGTTGGGATAAAATGTAATGGGAACTACACCCAACTCTCAATCCTGATACTGCCCATCCATCATAATTGTGTGAAAGGAGTATATAATCAATTGAAAAGATGTGTTTAAAAACTATAATGGGAAAGTTGACCAATGTTGCAACTGTGGTAATTTAATTGATGGATACAGCTGCAGCAAATGGCTATCCTTAGTAAGCTAAAAGTACTTTATACAGCTTTTAAGTATAACCCACTGGCTAGTAATACTCTGAGGGGTTGTCACTGGACCAGATAAGCATAACTAGCTTAATATCCCGCTAGCTTAGTAGTTAGCTACACTCATGCTATAAAATTAGGAATAAGATAAAAAGGTTTTAAGAAAGACTTGGTGTAACATTGTGCTATCACTGCAGTATGTAGTTATTACCCAAGTAACCTAACCAGCTAACTCAACATTATAACTTGTTTCGGGTTCTGAAGGGTGCTATTGTAACAATGTCAATGGCAGCCAGTGGGAAGGCTAAGCTATCAATAGCTCCTCAATTAATTTATTAGGGTCGCCCAATATATTCTATCCAGAAGGATAAGAAGGCTAAGCTATCAATAGCTCGTCAACTAAATTATTTGGGTCGCCCAAGATATTATATCCAGAAGCAATAAATATTAATAATAATAATAATGCTTAAATGCTATACATTTAAAAATAATATTGGGGCTGAAACCCTTTTGTTCAAACCAAATAAACACTAAACGCATTTTGTTGTCATCTGTCCTTTTGTGTAATTTGTGCTTTGATTAGACAATGTGGGCTCAGCCTATCAATTTTTTGTTTCTCCTCCAAACACAGTGACAAATTGATGATGAATAATCCTTGGTTCATGTTCATTACACCTGTGATTGGTGGTGCTGTTGCACTGGGTTTCACAAAAATCCAAAGTAAAACTCTTTAAAACACTAACCACGAATAAGACAACGCGGATACCGAAAAAAGTCACACTGGTTTCCCACATCATGGGTGGTGATGAATCAATAAGCTAACTTCCCATGTGGTTAAAGGAAGCTTGTTTCAAATTCTCTACCAGCCAATACAGGATTCTGGGATTTGTCACTCTGTACATGCTCTTTGACATATTTCTCTCTCTCTCTGTCTGTTTTAAAATAGTGTCACCTGCACTTGCCAAGCTTCATCTACCATGATGGTCATGGTGGTGTGTGAGGGAGAGAAAGGGAATTGGGATGATGAGCATTTAGCTACCTCAACCATGCACACACACGTTGAAATTAACCTATGTCGGTACAAGATAGTTGCTTTTTAAATGTCAGACCACATTATTAAGTCATTAGGAGGAGACTGATGTGCCATGTACGCTGAAAACAAAATGTGCATGCTCATCAGAAATTACCTCTACAATGACCATCACAGTGCTCTGGTAATTTCCTGTGTAGATGATGCTTACACAAGTACACCCAGCTGGCAGTGTAGATTTGTATTTATTAGGCACATCTACCGTACAGCATATCAGTTATGATGCAGCACCCATGGGGCAGACGGGTTTGCTCAAGTTGATTGACAGTGCTGCGTTTTGAATTCACAACCTGATCAGTTAACCCAGTACCACTGTCCAATCAATGGGTTTTTATTAATCATTTGCATAATTTGACAGCCCCCTCTACTCTGCCCACTGATTGAAATGGACCAAAGCTGATCAGATTTGATTTGAGTTGGGCTAGACCTTTCTCAGCACAGCACCCTGTGTTGTTTTTGGGGGGTTGTGTGGTACTGTGTGTACCTTTTATCAGCTAAATGTCAAAGGCCTTTTTGTGGCTCCGCTGAAACTGGTAACCTAAGAATATCGGGGCATTCAGGTCCTGCTTCTCTCTTGTGTCCTCTGCTCTGGTTACTCCTGATCCTACTCAACTCTCCTTAAATCCGGGTATCCATAGTTTATCTGCCTTTTTTCCCCACTCTGTTATTTTTCCTGTTACTGCATCCCTTTATCACCCTTTTTGATGCTGTTTCCCTGTAATTGTCAGATCCTTTGTTCATTCATTTATTCCTTCTCTTTCTTTATGTCCTTCTCTCTAGGGGACACTACACAGAGGATGAGATCAGCCCAGTATCCGACCCCTGCGGAGCTGGACGCTTATGCTAAGAAGGTGGCCAACAGCCCGCTGACGATTAAAATCTTTCCTAACAGCGTCAAGGTCCCACAGCGCAATCACGTGCGGCGCACTGTCAACGGTTTGGACGCGGGTGGTGCACGCTACAGTCCCTATCCCCCTTCACAGTCTGCGGCCAAGGCCGGCCTCCTGGCCATTGTCAAGGCACCCATCACCAAGGGCATCATCAAAGACTTCACAGGTACACGTGTGACGATGAGCGCCCCTGGAAGTGGGTATGGCCCGGCACCAAGCACTTTAACCCTTCAGCATGCACCACAGCAGCTTCAGAGACTCCCACAACATCAGCAAGGCCTCCCACAACACAGTCAGAGTCTCCAGCCCCTCCAGCAGCAACAGCAACACCAGGGACTTGGGCTTCATGCACCCTCAGCAATGTCCCAGCACCCACAGGGCATGGGCAGGACACAGCCTCTTTCCCACCCCCCTCCTCTTGGTCACCCAGGTCCACAACCTCCACCTGCTCTCTTGCTACAGCAGCAGCACCTCCAACAGCCTCCTCCGGGCCTGCAGGGTGGCACAAGAAAACTCACGGATTCCGATGCCCCTCCCAATGTGACTGTTTCTACCTCAACCATTCCTCTCTCAATGGCTGGCACCCTGCACCAGGGCCGCCAAGCTGATCTGAGCACCATTGTGCACCAGATTAACCAGTTCTGCCAGGCTCGGGCCCAGGGTGCCGGGGCCACATCCATGTGTGAGGGCCAAATTGCAAATCCAAGCCCCATCAGCCGCAACTTGCTCATCAATGCCAGCTCCCGGGTGGCCATGCACAGTGGGCATTCCAGTGCTGTACCTCCAAGCCTTGGACACTCTTCTTGCACCATTGGCGCACCAGATAAATCAGTAGGCACTGGAGTGTCTCTGCACAACATGGGTGCCATAAACAGGATGGCTGTGTATCACAACGATTTGAAACAGCAGCATCTGCACCAACAACAGAACCCCCAACAGCATCCGATTTGCCACCAACAGCATCAGCAGATGATGTCATGGAACCAGCATCAGCTCGCCCACCTGCAGCATGTATCAGACGGGGCTGGGCACCCTTGCAAAACCGCTCCCCGGGACCCAGGCTTCTCTTGTAAAGGTATGAACTACCCGCCTGAGCTGTGTGTAGGGCAGACGTACAACCTCAAACCCCCCATGGATAAGCCAACGCCTTCGCCTCCAGTTGTCAACAACACCATGCCAGCTGGCACTGTTGCTCACTATGCCAATGGCCAGTACTACCACCAGGTGCCTGTGTGGGGTAGTATTCTCCCAACACCCAACAGCGATAGTTCCGGCTCACAGGAGTTGCCTGCACCCTTCCACGGTCCGACAGGCAATGGAACGGGTTGTACCAACCCCACCCCAGGGGTGG